>OMLI01024578.1:0-20211 GCA_900302605.1 Rondeletia loricata
CCCCCATTCTTAGGACCCGCTATTGTCTTACGACCAACCGATCCAGGGTAAACAATCATGTCTTAAAAACCGCACCCCGCGGTGATGAGCCACATATGCAACCGCGGTGGGAAAATTTCTAACCGCGACAGCCCTACCAGACAATACATTTCACAGTGAAAAAATATCTGTCCAATAAATCACCATGTAAACAAGGCCAGTGGTGGAATGAACATTTTTCACTTTTATGGACTGGATTTTAAAGGCAGAACTCCGTTGTGGGAAGGGCACACACCATTCCCATGGATTTTCTTGCACATCATCATTCTTAAAGATCATAACCTCTATCTTCCCATCATGAGTGGATGACATTCTGTGTGCTTGCAGTAAGTCACCGTGCCCCACCCTGCTTCATGCTAAAACACACTGTGATGGAGTGACAGATGTGCTCTCTTCCTGCCTCCATAGTCATGTCATCCTAATGGTTAATGAACCCCCACATTCTATAGCCTGCTCCTCTGACCCCTCCCTAACAAATGGGCCTGCCAAGCTCAAGGAGAGCCCTGTGACACCAATGGTGACACCAGAAGCTTAATCATTTTGTGTGTGTGTGTGTTTGAGTGTGAGTGTGTGCTGCACATATGCACAGTACGTGCCAGAGTCTTGATTCAAAGCCATGTCATACTCTCAGGGAAATCTTCCTAGTGAGCTGACAAGACCCCTGCAGTCATCTGATGTCACAAACCCTAAGATACCAGACTGGATGCCCAAATATCCTTGGTAATGCATCATTGCAAACAGTACAGCATTCCAAATGCCATTGTGCTGTTTGGCTTTCTAAAGAAAGGAAAGTCGGGTAGATTTTGTTAAGTTGAGTAAATCAAAGTTATACGCACATCCACATCTCTCACTGGTGCTGACCAAAGATTAAACTGCAAAACTCAAAGTAGGTTTGAACAACATTCTTGCTTTCTAAATAAATTTGACAGGATTTGACTTGATGTTCAAGCTTATTGTGTCTTGCCTCTTTTTCAGCAAATCCCAGATGTGTCTCCCACCGGTCGCTGGACCACACTGGTGCCCCTGCTCTTCATCCTGGTGGTGGCTGCAGTCAAGGAGGTCATTGAGGACCTGGTGAGAAAAACAGCAGCCACTACTAACAAAGACCAGACAGATATATCAGGACCAGACCTGTTTCAAACAGTTTTCGTAAATAACCCTTAGTGTTTGTTTTAACCTGCTTGGAGTACCAGAGGGGTCAGGACTATTACTATACTATCTGCATTGTGTGCGTGGTTAGTAGACGAACTAATGTTAGACTAGCTAACATAGACACCAATGGTAGACACGACAGTAGCCAAGCTTTGCTCGGCGAGTTTACTTGTTTAATATCGCCCTTGTGCGTTCAGGAGTTGTAACGTCACTTTTTGCCGTACAGTTTTAACACATGGGAATAATACTTTTATGGAAATAAGATTTGCTATTCGTTTGCATTATCCAAGTTTTAAATTTCAAATGGGTAACCAAGTACCCGTATAATTGTTTACATCCCTACCTGGGACACAGTAAAGTAAACCTTAACGTTAACATTCAACTTAAATGCCATTATACTATTTTCATTCCTATTTTGAGGCCTGTGTAAAAACTCGTTGCTGATGGTTGATATGTGAAATAGTGTCCCATGCAAGCTTGTGTACAACATTTTCACCAAAACTGTTTCACATATCCTGTTTTCAAACCTGAACTTATCTTCTTATACTCTAACACAATGTTCTGTAGCTAATATGATGAACACGTTTTCATGATTTAAAATAGCATTTTCCCGTAATTCATAGATCTTAACGTTTGACTGAAATGAAAGCAGGAAAACTATTATTAACAAGTGAAAACTAATAAAAGTAACGAAATGCAAGTTTGAGAAAGTAACTAATAACTGATTACATAAATTGAAAAACGAATGCGTTAAGTTACCCGTTACCACAAAAACATAATCTGAGTACACTGTTAGGGACTGTCCATTATGTATTATGTACCCATTAATTTTTTTTTTATAGTATTTAACTGAGCCCCAAAGTAGTACGTAGGACTGTTCTGATTTTATCCTGGCCTCACAGTTTTAGCTGTACAGGATTGGACCAATGCTAACAGTTAACAGGTTCCCATTGGGCAGACTGTCCTCCCAGCTAGCATTCTCTAAATCCACTCAAATTAGGTTTAACAGCACATTTACAAGTGTCGCGGTTGGAAACTAAAATGCACATATGATAACGGAATGCACAAGGATGATATTTTCGCTAAAATTGCAGTTTATGACTCCTTTCAGCTTCCAACTTTAGAGCCGGAACTCTGGTATCACTGGTAGTGATATCACTAATACGTAGAAGTATATGGGCCGAATAAGTCAGAGGCAAGTATAAGCTATTACATTCCTAGTGAATCTAAATATAACCACCAATACACTATGAACAGTCATCAGAGAGCATTGTGCAAGGCAATTCGGTATCTAACTAGTAATCAGCTAACTCACCATCAAGTAGCGTTGGTAACGTTATTTAGTCTGTGGGAAGATGGACAGAACAGCTACTCCTCTTAGAAAGTTATTTTCTGGTCCTTGAATTAAATCACCCGGGGAAACATGCTCATCACACAACCTTATATCCCGTTTTCTAAGTAGGAGTAAATCCCAGTAACGCATGGCTTGGTACAACTCTCGGTTGTATAGTGGCAGTCTATGAAACGATTTCCCGACTGCGTCCGATATGGCACATGTGCGCATATTGCAGGGATATAGTGCGATACTTCAGCAAGGGAAATTAGCGACGTTGTTGTTGTTGCTTCTTGTTTGTTGTGTTGCATTTGTGAATTTGAAACTCTCCCCCTCACACACTCTAGCATAATCGCGTTCCTCTCGAGCCACCGTAGTCACAGAACTTGAATGGATAGAACGGTCCTTCCACTGTTTCCATCCTGTAACGAGTAAACGTTGATTTTAATGGTAATGACCGTTCTATCCATTCAAGTTCTGTGGGCGCAGCACAGACGGCGTCCTACGCTACAGGGAAGTAGATCTGCGGCCGGTGGACTAACAATGTTTTGGACAACTGTCGACTTTTCCATACGCCATTGCAGCATTTTAAATTTATACTACACACCAACAAAATAAAACTATGTTTGTTTAACTAATTGAGTGGATTTAGATGTTTATTTTAAAGAATGCTAGCAGGGAGGACAGTCTGCCCTATGGGAACATGCTAATTGTTAGCATTGGTACAATCCTGTACAGCTAAAACTATGAGGCGAGGATACAATCACAACAGTCCTATGTACAACTTTGGGGCTCAGTTAAATAATATCAAAATTTTAAAAAATGGGTGAACTATCCCTTTAAGAGAGATCTTACATGAGAGCCATCATCTGGCCTATAAAGTCTACCACCACAGGCATTTAAGACTATTTCCCCCTCAAAAACTGGAGAAACCAAGTGTCTTGCTTGTCTCTGGTGTGGCAGTTAAAGTTTGGAATTTCTATCCATTTATGTAATTAATATACTGCATCGTTTTTATCAGCCAATCAACTGGTAGCAATAAAAGGGCATAGTAAATGAACTCACTTTTATGACTTCATGCGTATTTCTGAAGTAAAGACTACCTATCGAATCAAAGTCTTCTGAGTGTACAAAATGCATACAATTAAAAAAAAATCTTTCCCTGCAATTTTTTTTAGCACTTTCATTGTGAAGTAGGCCACTTGCCCTCAATTTCATTGACTTCCCTCCGGTGAATTGACTGAAGTGACTGTCCCCTATAGAGAGTGCGTAGGGCTTTTGTTTTTGTCTCTTACAGTATGTCCTCTGAGTGTTTAGAACTGCCTCCCTGTGGAGTAGAGAGGAGGCAGTGATGGTTACATGACCACAGCAGGATATTCCCAACACACGGACACACAATCAGACACACACAGACATGCATACACTCATTCCAGAGGTCACAGCTGTCATTCAGCCAATTAACCTAGATACTGAATGTTCATGCACAAAGGCAGTTAGTGCTAACAAAACAAAACAACTGTCTACCCTCGAGCAAGTCTGTGCTGTTGAATAGATGCTTGACAAAAGGCTATGCAATTTATCTTAGTATTAAGGGTTAATTTTGCCTTAATTAAGAATGTTAAACCCTGTTTTGTCAAGTATGAAGTCTTACTGTTTGTTAGGAATAAATTACAGGCTTCAGAATATTTTCCCTCTTTGTCCACAAATAATCCACTTAAGACTGTCTGAATCAAGTCCGAGAATGTTGCATTGTATTGTATTGCAGTGACCCTGCAATGCGATCCTCTATGCGGGTCCCACTGGACAGTTACTCTATACCATTACCTTGTATCTAGTGCTGAAGTGACCAGCGCAGCACTTTTCACCTGGCCTCTCATGAAAAACATGGCAACAGAGTGGTGATGTCTTTATTGCTGAAGGTCACCTGCACTCATGTATATTCCCTACGTTGCTCTGTCCCTCACAAGTTGACATGACAGGGCAACATCGACCCTTAACTTCATGAATCATGCATTATGGACACATTTATCTCATCCTGTTGCTGGCCCTCTCTCCTACAGGAGACCCCAGCAATAGTAGTTCTGCCAATGCTTTTTTCAATTTCATGTAGGATAACATATGATGTCAAATGTAAAAGCAATTTGGGCTACATTGTTTGTATGAAAAGTGCTATACAAATAAAGTTTATTATTATTATTAAAAACTAGTGGTTTTGAGTTGTGCCCCCTCAGATTTTTGCCTTGCATGACGCCCCTGCTGCAGATGCTCTACCCTTGTATCCTTTGCTGCGTCAATTTTTCTCTCTCTGTGGTTGAAGTCTACAGAGGCCTGATACTGCAGTATTTACACATAGCCTATGTGTGCTTCTCACCCTCCACTGCGCTGTGATTACACACATCATCTAAATATCTCTCCTCTTCTCCATGTCCATGGGGACAGATAGTGGGTTTAGATTGGGGGAGAGAGAGACAAAGAGAGAGAGGGAGAAAGAGGGGGGCAGAGAGAGAGAGGAGAGAGATGGATCTTTTGTTGGCGAGAGAGAGAGAATTTGAGAAAGGGGGAAAAAGGGAAGGAAAAAAAAGATGGGTAGTGAGGGACAACATGAAACAAGCGTTACAGATGTAACTACAGTTCTATGAATTCTGGATGACCGCCAGAGGCAATACTTAATGCTAGATATTATCTGTCTTGCGCACACACAGATCAAGTATATAAACCAACAAAGCCTCCAAGGGCTAAAAAAGAAGCAGGCAAAGGACCTCTAACACCAAGGGCAAGTCCCATTAGGGATCATACCCATTAGTGAATGCGCAGGGCTCCCAACGTGTAACCAGACTGTGAGACCCCACAGTTTGGTTCTCCACTCTTAATATGCCAAGCAGAAGTGGCGGCCACGTAGACCTTCAATGTAGGAGTTGATCTATTGCTATGCAGCAGTGACTGCAGGACCCGCAATATTATGGCACTCTCCGGCACCTCATTATGTGTCCTAGACCACTCAGAAAATAATTTCCTCCTGTTTGTATTGAGAGACCTGGTGGAAGGTGCTCTAAAGTTCAAGATTGTCAGGACCACAGCCTGGTCATACTCAGTCAGCCCTTCAGAAACCATACACGCAGCTGCAGGTGGTCCAGTTTCTGATGCCAGATGCGACCCTCTAGTTGAGAGCAGGTCCTGACCATGGTTCTCCATCGAGCAGCAACTGTAGTATGGGAAACAAGGGTCTCCCTGGCCAGATTGGGGTACCAGATTGGGGTAATCAACAGCAGTCTGTGTCTTGTCTTGTCTGCCCTATGTAATGTCATCAATATTAGAGGGATTGGTGGGAAGGAATTGAAGAGGCGGTCTGGCCAGGGATTGGCCAGCGCATCCTGCCCAATTAAGTGGACAGATTGTTTTCATCAGGGAGAACCGGGGGGGGCAGTATCAAGGACTGTGAGGCAAAGAGGTCAACCACTGCCTTGGATGTATTTGCACCAGATCATATTCACCACGTCTAGGTGGAGCCTCCACTCCCCTTTTTGTGGCAGGAGAGAAAGTCCACCACACCGTTCTGTATACCAGGGGGATGTATGGCCCTGAGGCTTGCTGGGTGAGGGACGGCCCATACGATTGCACCTCTGTTATCAGGTGCTCCTGTATAGCTCAATGGGTAGTGTGGCATCAACACTACCAAGGTTAGGGATTCCCCATGCGAAAAATTTATGCACTCATGGTACTGTACGGTGCTTTGGATAAAAGCATCCACCAAATGCCATATGATACGAGTTTGTGCATTGCAAAGATTGCATACACCAAAGCCATACTGTGGATGTTCCCATGCACTGTGCAGTCAGTATAAGTCTAATCTTTCTGTAGCTTGTAACTGCAGACTTTGATAAGCCCATCTCCCTCTCTCTCCCTTTATAGTAAATATTACTACATGGTGTCAACCTCTCCAGGCCATTTCCCCCAGTAAAACCGAACCAAAGGAGGCTCTTGTAATCCAGGACAGAGTTTGTCTTTGTCCGATAAGCTTTCTTCCTCCTTGTTAAATCCCTATCCCATTGATTCTTCACTCAGACATGGTGCTCCTCCAGGGTTACGCTTGGAGAAGTTTCCCTCCCTTGCTTTGGATGGTTACTAATTAATTAGTATTGGTGCATATCAGAATAAAATATGTCTCTGATGAAAATTGCTCTTTATGTTTCCTTACAGAAACGTCACAATGCTGACAATGTCGTCAACAAAAAGGAATGTCAAGGTATTGCAAACTATTTTTAAAATTATTTTTTGGGTAATATTTAATTCTTATGTAATTCATTTTTATTAATAATTTCATTATTTTTTTATTCAGATTTTGGAATGGGAAGCCAATGTGTTTTGAAATGTATTATATCAGGAGCAAATGTATGAATATTTGGGATAGTCTGTAACGCATCGAGCCTTGTACATTAGCTAAACAAAATAATGATGGTGGGTTATCATGTGTATCTTAACACCTATTCTTTCTCTCTCCCTCTCTTTCTTTTTTCTTTGTCTCTGTCCCAATGTCTCCCTCATTGTAACTTCCCCCATTTCTCTTATTACTTCTCTCATCTCTCTCATTGGTCACCACAGTATTGAGGAATGGTGCCTGGGAGATTGTGCACTGGGAGAAGGTATGTTCCCAGACTGTGTCATGTCTGACGCTAATGTGTCAATGGTGATGCTCATAGACAGTCACTAATGGTCGTTTTCACCAGTTTGCGTTCTGCTCAACTGGAGCGGAGAACAGATGTGACTATGCTTCTTTCTACCAGTTTCACCATCCAATATATTGTTATCAAGTGGAGAAATCTCTTGTAATGCCATACAACCTGAATCTCTCTTCCTGCACTGTGTTGTACCGGGGGATGTGAGACAGACGAGACATAAACATGAATTTATTACTTGAAATATTAGGCGATTCTCAGAAAACTGGGTTTAGTGGCAGGAGATTTAGTATTATTTTAGTGTATTTGTCATTTGAAGCTCCGGGGTAGTTGCACCTCTTTATCATTACAGTGATGAAAATTTGATTAAGATGGATAGATAGATGGATGGCTGGATGCATGCATTATTTATCCTTGAGGAAAATTCAGTTGCATCACATACTTGAGACAATACACAACATAACAAAATGCTATAATACAAGTAATAAAAGAAGTGCGCTAGTGCTTTCTGAGTGTTGGGTGGAGGGGGGGTGGTGTATTCATGATTGGAGTGAGTGAAACCATGTTGACTTTAAAAACTCCACCTACCATCAAAGTGTTGTGGTAGCACAGTGTTGCTTTAACTAAGAGAATTGCTAAACAAAATATTGAAGTAATGTGCTGAATTAGCCACTATAATTATAAAATCACTGAGCTTCTTCCAGGTATGTGAATGTACTGCGCACCAACCTAGAGCTGGCTAATGCTTGTTTGACTTGACTGTACGAGCGCACACTGTATTTCCCTTATGCATGGTTCTGCGCTGCCTAAAGGGCACATACCGTAACTCCCCTAAGCAATGCGCATTGCAAAAAGCTCTACGCATAAATAAACAAACCAACTAACACACAGAGCTTGGCTCTTATAGAGGTCCTCCAGAGCACCTTAAAACTGTATATTTGCCACCCTTGTAAAAGCTGCCTCTCCCTGATTAGGGTTAGGTCTCCGAGTTCTTTTACTTCTTGGACTGCATGATTATGGCTAAAATGATAATCCTGATAATTTTTTGCTAGATATTGTGATCACAATTATTAATCATGGTTATCAGTCTCTATGATTTGGGGAACAAAATAATTTTATTGCACTTTTTGCATTAATGCTTTTTGCTCTAAATGATATGAAATGTTTCAATATTGCTATTAATAAGTATAAGCTAAAATCACAATATACAATTACACACGATTAATTGTGCAGCCCTAGTAACCTTAATTAAGATTATGTGAATTCTGACTGTTTGATCTCTACATGATAGACATGAAAGGTATCAGGGCAGGTCAGTAAGTATTAATCCTGCTTAGTTTACCCACCTTTTTTATGTTTATCTACCTTTTCCTTAAATCTTTATCATTTAAATTCGTAGTATGTATTAGTAAGTGGCACCTAACTGGTGTATGTTGTGTGAAACGGCTGTTTCAAGAAAAACCAAATAAATGCTATTCTGAAAAAAATTATACATACAAAATTTACAATTTTTATTTTATTTTGGTGCTCATTTGCCACCTGTTGATCACTGACCAGAATTAATAGTTTTCTCATGTGTTTATGAACAGAACAGTGGTTATTGCAGAAATACAACAGACCTTGTGTGCAGCCATTTGGAGTTTGCTGTTTTAGGAAATGCTAATTCATGGCTCATTGCTTGCTAGCCTTTATGGTTGAAAAGGATGAAAAATGAAGTACTTCTACTGAGGTTGTTGAATGATGGGATATGCTAAGTTGTATTTGTTATGCAAGGTTCAGCAGTAATGGCAAGAAGAGGCCTCATCAATATTGTACTATGTGCATTACTTTAATGTACATACTTTTAGAGATAAAAATGTTCCAATTTCCTTTTCCAGCTCTATGTATTTTTACTCATTTAGTCATGTTTCCATTCATGCTGTATCTATAGGCAATGCACACCAATAACCAATTTATTTTCACAGGTTGAGGTCGGCGATATTATTAGATTAAATGGCAGTGATTTCGTTCCTGCGGATGCTATCATTTTATCGTCCAGGTATAGGGGTCCACCGCCAGACCCTGGGGAATTCCTCCCCTCCTCCTTTTCCTCCTCTTGCTCTCCCTCACACAGCTCTCCCTAAAGAAGTGATGGTTAGGCTAAAATAAGAGAGGCAACAATAAATGGCGCCGTTTGTGTCAGTGGGTTAAGTATCCACTGCATTTGAAATTTTGTTCTATGCAGTATTGTGAAGACATGAAATTGCTATTTGAGCATTTAAACAGTTTAAGAAAGTTATGTGATGTTATGTAGCTTGATGTGGGAACCATCATTTCTCGAGGTGGCATAGCTGTAATGTGGTTTTGGATTAGAATTGACCAAACATGTCTTCATAAGTCTACCTACCTACTCCTTCGCCTTTTCAAAAACCATTTGGGTCTGCTTTTGGTTGGAGCTTTGTACCCTGCATCAATCAAATTTCTAAACAAATACTGACTGTACAATCAATTCTACTGATACTGCATTCATTCACTAGCACATTATTTCCCATATAACTTCTTAATTCTGTATATTTAGTTTAAATTTTACACACAATACCTTTGTGGTAAGCAGTTTTAATGTCTTTGCCCAAATGGTTTTCTTGAAAAGGAGAACAGACGACCAGCCATACCCTCTGATCATGCAGGGGTGACCATTGTGCACTTGTCATCCCCCAAGAACTGAAACAATTGTCTCTCTTCCCTCCTGTGTTTGGTGTCTGTCTGTCTGTTCGTGTTTCTTCATCCTCTCCATCCCCCTTTTTTCTCATCCTCTCCTTTCCTGCCCCTGTGCGACTGACTGCCACACTCTCTCTCTCGCTCCCCCTGCTGGTGCGTGGTGGGTAATATCAGGTGGCTGTTGGGGAAGTAGTCAGAGCGGCCAATGGGGATCACCTCCCGGCTGACCTCGTCATACTGTCGTCCAGGTCAGGAAACCAACAACACTACAAAGAAAACAGGCGTGGGAGAGATTGGGGCTGTGGGGAGAGTGGTGGTGGGCATAAAGTATACCAACCGGGACTAGGCATTTTAGCTACAGGCCAGGACCTTTTCTTTCTCTGCTGACACTACTGATAAATATTTAATTTTCATCTCTGGAGGAAGGAAGGGGCCTAAGATTATGTTGGCAAAAGCCAGATATTGGAGTGCTAGAGGTCAGTGAATATCATTTTCCTCTCCATTTCCCTAGTTTTCCCTCTACATTTTGATACTATGGCCATAACATTGGCCCTGTATACAATTATTTTCATTATGTTGTAGAATATGGTGTAGCACATCTTACGTTGTACAACTGACCCTTTTTAATGTTTTGGCTCAGACTTCTAGCACAGCTCAGAGTGAATAGAGACATCCAGTATGGCATATGAGGAGCACATGCTCAGTTTGAGACAGACTCTTAATTGTGGTGGTTAATGTATTTTCATGTTCTTACCTTTGCATGGCTTTTATTGCAACCTGAATGTAGAATTTTTATTTGATGTGACAATCTGCATGCAGTCACATTCCAAGATCAGTGACATGCATCTTGGGATTGCAGTTTTGCCAGTGCATCTGCTGACAACATGTCACTGCCATTTGGAAGGGCCTAATTGTAGTTCATTAATTCTCAATCAGCATTGAAACATCATGCTATTTTATGAATGGGACCAGTGTTCCACACTGGTTGTTACGAGTTTTAGAATTCAATTCCAGTCCATCGCAGCAGACCTCTGCTCGTTTCCATGAAACAAAGCTCTCAGTTGATGGCTAATACCAGCAGATACTAAAACTCCCATTGATTGTGGTTGGGCTCCAGAGCCCAGATCTTTTTGATTTGACCCCTCCACCCTGTGTGTTTTTGGACCAGCCCTTGGTGTGCATAAATCACTCTGTTAAAAGAGCAGCTAACCAGCGACCCAGCTCCCCTTAAGCACCGGCATGCTCTAACTCTGTCCCTGTGCCCAGTGTCTGTCACAAGCCCATTTGTCTGCTCTATTTGTTGTGCTCGGCATGCCTTCTCCCTCATCTCACCCCACCCCAGTCTTTCCTCTCTCTCCCACTCTCTCCTCTCTGGCTCTGCAGTATACTGTAGCTCTTTCTGAAAGACAACTGAACTCAAGGGTAGCGGCAAACAAAGATGTTAACATTGTCTGTCCTTAATATATTGGACTTGCCCCATTGGGCTGTTAAGCTGGTTTACAGTTTGGTTGGATTCAAAACATTTAATCAACCTTTAAATAGTTACTTTCATTCAGCAAAACTTTTATGTAGTTTTATATTCCAGTAAAATGTGCATGCAACATCTTTGTTTGCAGTGACCTTGTCTCATGCTATCTTTCTGCTGTAGTCCCCTTCTCTATCAGCTATCATTTAATGGAAAATATAGAATACATTTTAATCTTGTCAATTATGAATATGATACATAAGCAGTACCAAAATATGCTTAATGCTTTGCAATTGTGTATACAATTCATAATGCTGAGATTAGATGTACAGTATTTGATTGAGTAGTAGTTTACTGTTTCTCCAAATTAACTGCTACTCCAAGCCTCTATTCTGTTTCCCCCCAAAACAGTGAACCACAGGGTATGTGCTACATTGAAACATCAAACTTGGATGGAGAAACAAACCTCAAAATCAGACAGGTGATAATGTCTTTACTTTCTCTATATATTTATAAGCTACCGTGTTAATGCAATTTCTACATACAGTGAGCCACTGGCATTATGTACAATCTTCACCAAGGGTGCATTGATTTAGGTGAAGACACAAATTGACCAAAAAAAACAGTATTATAATGCTGACCCCGTGTCAACAGGGTCTCCAAATCACCGCAGAGATCAAGGACATGGACAGCCTGATGCGTCTTTCTGGGCGCATGGAGTGCGAGAGTCCAAACCGCCATCTGTATGAGTTTGTAGGGAACATCCGACTGGACGGACACAGGTGGGCGCTGATGCAGAGCTCCATGCCTGGCTCCCTGCCCCTCTTACCAGGCTGCTGCTGTTGCAGCTCAAAGGCCCATTAGCCAGGAGCAGATCCAGCATCCATGCATTATGTGGTTTTCGGGAAGATTGAATCTTTCTGCTGAATAAATGAAAGCACCTGTTTCAGTGGTATTTGATTACGTATTTGTTTGGGGCCTTTGCCATCGATTGGCAGGAAAATACATTATATAAGTCTGTAGTGCAGCTTAATTTTATGATGTTATGGCTTTATTCTAGTAGTTGGGAACTTCTACTGAATAAGCATTGTCCCCAGTAGCTATGTCTGGCTTTCAACCCTTAGGTTTTAACCCCTGAAGTTTATCACTCAATATCTCCAAAATAAGAGGATGCAGTCTGTAAATGTGTCAACCAAGGACTTTACGTTACCCACCATGCTTTAAAAAGTACCAAAAAGTATTTAAACATTCTCTAAAAAGTTATAATTCAATCATTTTGTAAGAGAAAGTGTAGCTCTTTTTTTTTATTTATATGGTGGATACCTCACTCTGTAGTAAAACTCTTCAACTGTACTCATGGCAGTGGTGTTTCTTACTGCAGTACAATGCCACTGGGTCCAGACCAGATCTTACTCAGAGGAGCCCAGCTGAGGAACACCCAGTGGGTCCATGGTATAGTGGTCTATACAGGACATGACACAAAGCTCATGCAGGTAAAGCATGTTTGTACAATATTTTGACTTTTAAGAGTGTATTTATTTGCAGTTAGAAAATTACAAGTATAGTCCTCGCTGTCAAGATCTAAATGCACATAGCCTATATGTTCACGGCGCTGGAGTCCCAATCGACTGCAACACTAGCAAAACGCCATCGTCATCTGCGTGTGCTTTCCCCTGGTGTTTTGCTGCAGTTAGAAAATGACAACACAGAAAAAAAGGGAAAAATACATTGTTGATTGTGTACCGTAGGCGAGATGAAAAGATAACAAGAAAAAATACAAAACATGTACACAATATATCAAAACCAGTAGAACCATGGTTTTCCAGACCTCAGACTTCCAAAGCAGGCATAATGAGCAAAAAAGTATTCAATATGAAACTACAGTATATTCTATTGATTTAGCATTATTGGTGGAATTTAGCTTGTTGATACATGCAACCAAATGTGTTTATCCTGCAAATTAAAATATGTCCAACATGTCAGAATGCATGTGCCTGCACGTATTTCAATAAACCTTTGGTTTATATAAACTTTTTCAGCAAACTTCAATATTCAAAAATGTCATGCTCCCAAACAACTTCTTAATGGGGTTCAGATAAGTGAGACTCTTCCGCAGTAGTTGGGGTGCTGTTTTGAGGGTGCACAAAGCAGAACATCACTCTGTATATGGCCCCATACTTTTTATTTTATTTCAACTCTTTTGTCATGTGTTACCCAGAATTCTACCCGGCCTCCTCTGAAACTGTCCAACGTGGAGCGTATCACCAACTTCCAGATCCTTGTGCTGTTTGGCTGTCTGCTGGCCATCTCTCTGGTCTGCTCCATTGGCCAAACCATCTGGAAGTACCAGTACGGCAATGCCGCCTGGTATATGGATCTCAACTGTAAGAGTCCCAACAGCCCATTCTATACCTCTTATTCCACATATTTTGTCTCACTTGTCCATATCTGCTTAATTCTTTGTCATTTTAAGTTACTTTGTTAAGTGTTTGTGTATGTTGCTGTCGTTTTTATGTTGCCTCAGTTAAAGTATGTTTCGCAATACAAGTGAAATATGTGGCAATGTGGGAATAAGTGAATTCCCTGTAATCGGGAAAAGAAAGCTGTGACATGCATAGATGTGATGTGAATGAGACTGAGTGAAAAAGAAATGGTTGAATATCACTGCGCTGCTGTACTTTTTTGTTCCTTTCTAATGTTCTGTTTGATTTTTTTGTTTTCTTTGTTGTCGTTTTTTTAACAGCTCCAGGTAACAACCATTTAAAAGCCTTGGCCATCCGTGAATGACCCTCCCTTACTAACCCCTAACTGAAGCTCTGCCTTTGCTAAGCAAATGAAGCCCCCTACCCTCGCCCCCTATATGGTTGCCCTACTTTGTATGGGCCCATGCCATGGACAAGCACATACCAGGGATCCAACAATAGGTTTTTCCCCTCCAGCTCTCTTGTACCTTCGTTTAGTTCCTTTTAGTGCCTGATGCAAACAGTGTCTCACTTTTCCTCCATTTTTGTGTGGCACGTTAAACGCTTTGCAACTCCCAAGCCTCAGACCCTCATCTTATTTTTTTCGTCATTATTTCACAAAAAATTAATTACAGCACTTATTTTCTGCTCTTTGACTGCCAGGGAAATGAGGTTGTACTCAGGAAGCTTTTCATGGCAGGAGGCTTATACTTGTTTGTTGCTTGAACACAACATGCAGTGCAGCCCAAGGGGCAAGAGCTGACATTTTCTAAATGCCTCTGCCGCCTTTTTTCTTGCGTTGATTTTCTGAAAGACAGAGACCGAGAGAAAGTGGAGAGAGAGATGCAAAAACATTTCTAGGTCTTAAATGTATTCTCAAGCCCTTTTGAAAAATTGCTCTCAATTAAATTACTAGTTTTACTCAAACATCTATTGACATAACACAAAGAAATGTGGATAATAATAATAATAATAAGAAATGTGTCTGTTGTGATGAAGCTCTGAACCTGGTTTGCAAAGTGATTATCGTGCCATTCTGGCCATTTCTCTGTATCCTGATAGGCCTGTGTAGGAGAGGTTGTGCCCTGATCAATTTAAGCTTGTATTATGACTTACACTGTTCCTTTTTATAAGATGATGTATTGGCTTAGATTGGCTTCACAAGGGTTTTAATGTTGTCCTCTGTGGCATTGAAACCCACATCTAAAAGACCATATAAACCACTGATGGGGGGGAATGTAAGTCATAAAGCTGGCGTCCATCTTGAGACTGATTGTATTTCCATAAGGAGTTGTTGAGACTCTGTCCAGTGCATATTATCCAACCTGTGACAAAAGAGAGAGGTGGTAGATCATCATACCTTAAACATCCCATTCACATACACCATATATACCCAAATTAATGTAATTGCACCTTTAGACACAATTTGTCAGAGACGACATTGGCAAGGTAAATGCAGACAATGACAGAACCGTCAGAATGGGAAAAATGTTAGCCCACCACACATCATACACCGTGGCCCATATGTCACCGAGGGCTGCGATTATGCATGGCTGGTAAATAATTCATTTGACTTTGACCCAGTGTTTGACACCGGCCCTAGCTGGCATTCTTCCAAGACTATACACAATAACTTACCTTTATGCAGATTGAGTGCAAACATTAATAACGGTCATTTGTTATGCATTCATGCCACCTGCTACACCTCACTATTATATTCATGTCAACTAAATAGAAGGTAGCTGTATTTTTTTTCTCCACATCATTTAGTTTCTGCTGACTATTTCTCTCTAGTAAAATGCTGATCTGTTAACTGATAGCACAGTGAAGGCTTTTTGTCCCACACTGTTCCCTAAATGTTTACTGGAGGTTGTGGCTTCTCTTTTTACCACTGCTCTTAGCATAAAGTTGAGGAGGTGTGGTGGTATTACTTTAATGTACACAAGCTGTATGAAATGAAAGAAAAAGTTCACTTAGAATTATGAGCCCACTCCTGCAACTACTTCCTCAGGCCATTGCTGTGAATAAATAATTTCTTTGTCAACTTGATTGGTTAAAAAATGGTTAGAAACACTAACATGCCTTTTTTTTCAAGAGCATTAGACTTGGGAAACACAAAAACCATTAGGACATTAAGTTTAGTTGTGGCTTGTGCATGTACTGGTTTGCTATGGTGTGATTGTTTTTTATGGCTCTCAATTTAGATCCAACTCAATTCCTCTCCCATCTGATAGCAAAACTATTGCATAAGGGCACATCACAAGCTGGCTACTAGAAATGAGCAATGTAGTGACCATTAACACCTCTAATTTTTGGTAGCGTAATCCACCCACTCTTTTCCACTCTTTGTTGGTTGAGAATGTGCTATGGACTGAATCTCCCTCCTTTGTCTTGAGAGCATCCAACACGTTTGTCTTCCTCCCCACTTCTGAAAATGATTCCCTCCTATATGTGCTGTTGTACCAGTAGCAGTAGCTTCCATTCTGCCATTTTCTTTGTGCCATGTTTCTTTTGCACTCATTCTTTCATGGGGAAGGGCTGTCCCTCTCAACCGCAATGCTAAGGTCAAGGCTTGGGTTGAGGAAGGTAACTCTTGCACCTCCTGCAAGCTGAGGAAAGGTAAATCACATCACTCCTGTTTTCGTGTATGGTGTCAGTGGGATTACATGTCATCACTGATTTGGGGTGGGTGGGGGGACCAGCATCATTTTGCATAGTGCTTTGTGGAATTCATTGCCTGGATCATGCTGGATGCCAAGGCTGCTGCTATGACACTAATGACATCTGAGATACTTCAGTCCCTGTCCGCTACTTTGAATCTTTGGGACATTAAATTGGACTGCTAATCAGTTGAGTTGTGAGAGGATGAGGTTGGGCGGAAGAAATGGTTAATTCCAGCTAATGCAACGTTAGCCCAACACATTCTCTGCGTTGTGATAACGTTGATCATTAGCTGGGAGTAGCTTTGGACATTTTCATTTAACCAATGGATATTTTCAGAACCAGCACTCATGAGTCTCCTGTGTATTGCTCCCTTTGTCCAAAACTCGTCCCCTGACAGATGGCGGGGCGGCTAACTTTGGCCTCAACTTCCTCACCTTCATAATCCTGTTCAACAACCTGATCCCCATCAGTCTCCTGGTCACACTCGAGGTTATCAAGTTCATCCAAGCCTTTTTCATCAACTGGGTGAGTTAAAGATGCAATCAGTAATTTATTGGAACCAAACTCTAAATTTTAGATAAATTCACAATTGTCGTTGACAGGTTTGACTGAAAAATAAGCTTTTTAAAACTTTTTTAAAAATCGAATTACTGATGTCAATCATCAGTCATAAATCAAAATACTGGTGTATTTTACCTCAGTATTAACATACAGTACAAATGTAAACAAACATACAGCAGAATACATGTAAAACTCCTTTTACTGTTGCATGCTGTGAGTTCCTGTATCAAAATCTCTAGCAATAAATGTCAGAGTGAAAAAATGTCCTCAATCCAATAAATCAATCAAACAAAGCAAGGAGGGGTTGTCACTGGGTTACAACATGTGGCACTATACTGCAATTAAGGATTGGGCCTTTAAGAAGTGGATGATTCAATATTGAATCTTCTATTTAAAGCCGGACAAAATAATATGGTTAGCATTGTGCATAGAATGTATGTGGGAAACCACAGGGAACCCAACAAATATTGAAATCTGTACAGAGCAGTACATAGTCTTAGTACTTCTGAAACCTGAGTGACATGAAGCATTGGCGTGAGTACCTCAGAACATTATGCTCTTATCGCTATAGGTCAACCCCACCAACTACCTCAGCTGAGAAATCTCCCCGTTCTACTGAGCCCCTTTATTCATTCATTTGTAAATGAAAATCAAAGCAAGGAATTTTAGCAGTATTTAGGGCAATTCTCAGTTGGTCTCTTTCCCACATCCCCAGATGGTTCAGCGTTTTCTTTAGGGAAAATAGACCAAGGGGACTAAGGGCCTGACTGAAGTGAAGCATGAAAGCTTTTTCCATTTTAGTTCTTTTACTTTCACCGTAGATGTGAAGTTACACATGAAGTTCTTTGTGATTGGTTTCAGGACACAGATATGCTCTATGAGCCCACCAACACACCTGCCATGGCTCGCACCTCCAACCTGAATGAAGAATTAGGCCAGGTAATACAATGTGATGATTCGAATTACACTCGCTGCTTCGTTAACTCTCACTTTTCTTGACTAGAAACCTGGACAAAGTAGAGGTCTTGCCCTCCTCTGATTAAAACAAATGCCAGTTGTCTGATTGACACAAAGCCAGGATTTACTGTGATGCTGTCAGTCATGTTCCCCCCTCCTCTCCCCATACAGGTGAAATACATTTTCTCCGACAAGACGGGGACCCTGACCTGCAACGTGATGCAGTTCAAGAAGTGCACCGTCGCCGGCGTAGCCTATGGGTGAGTCTCTCCTCCCCTATCCCTCCTTCTTTCCCCCCTCTATCCTCTACTGCTGCCTCTCACATCACCTTCATTAAATGCAGAGTGTGCATCATAGTACATCTGGCACTTCTGTCTCCTCCCTTGCCTCCTCATTAGCAGCTGCATCAGTGCTCCTCTCAACATAGACTATAAATAAAAGGCAGACAGACATTTGCAAGCAAAGGCACTTTACCCTCTCCTTCGCAGGCATTCAGTCGTCGTTTGTCTTGCTGGAGGTTTGTGTGAAATCTGGCTATACATTTCAGTTTTTTCTTTGTAAGATACAGATCTTGTTAAGGTCTTGTGTTAAGATTGAGGACTTGTGAGAAAGCAATGTTCAGAAAACTAATTTAAAGCTCAGTTAGCATTGCAAGACCTATTTGTCTGTAACTACACAAAATTAGGTTGCATGAATACATGAATATTGGCAACATAGCCTCAGGTATTTAGCCAGAATCTACAATACAGATTTCTGTAACACAATTATACTTTTTCCCTCCCGTCACACCCTTTGACGTAATAGCTTATCCTTTTATTGTCTTACATTTCGTTAAGTCAGCACTTTCTATGAATATACTATCATTTCATTTTAGCGCATTAATAATTAGCCTCAGTGCATGTAAATAGAGGGAGAGAGCAGAGTATCTTTACAGGACCAAAGCAAGTGCTGGCGTGACAGTACATGATAAATCCCATTAGGATTCAATTAAAAGCATGATTGATGAGGTGCAGGCTGAAGGACATGAGAGAGCAGTTTATCTGGAGTTCTCTGTACCCAAGCTCTCATTATGCTATGATTGCTAGTCCAGTGAGGACATTGACAACTTCTCACTGTGGATCCCCAAGTCAAGAGCCTAAAATTATTAATTGTTAGTGATACATGTTGATGATGTGGTAACTCGCGGACCATTGCTGATATTTCTTTATCACTGCTGTTGAAAGGCAGTGTCATTTGAGGTATTTTTTACCTATGGTACTTCACTTCCTATTCTTACCATTGACCTGAGGTAAATATTGAGAAAAATAGTTTTAAGGCACATATGGTTTTGTTATTCTTAAAATGTTCTTTATATCAATCACCCTTATCTATTTTGGTCATGAACATATTTAATGTCTTTTAAGCACTCCTACTTTGTTGACGTTTTATGCCTACCTCTTGTGTGAAGTCAGAGTGTCCGCCTTTCTTCAGGAAGTAATAGTAGATTGGCTTCGAATGAAAACGGCCAGAAGAAAAAATTATGTCATATTTGAAAAAAAATTAAGTGGGCTTTTCCCTTGTACAGTAGTGCGCACACACTGTTGCGTGACTTGTAGTTTGATCCCAACACACCCCCAAACCCCCCTCACACTGCCTCCTGCATGTCCTCCTCACCACAAATTAAGTGCTGCTGTAATTAATAAAGTCATCCCCAAGGGTGTAGACATTCATTAATTCCACTGGATGGGAGTCCAAATCTCAGAGAGATGCTGTATAGGTTAGAAAGGCTCTCAGAATCCTCCCGGCCTTATTTGACTGGAATGGAGTGAAAGCATATTTATTAGATGTACTTGAGTGGCTAAAAATATGTTGAGAGTTTAAAATAAAATAAAAAATGTCCTCTGCTTTTTGTCATTGTATGGTGTAGCATAGTGGATATATAAACTACGCTGGATGCAGTTTGTTAGATATGCCTAATATTGTATTAGCCTATATCCTGAGCTGTTAATGCAGATAACCACAACATTACTTGAGTTCACTCAAGGTACACAACCCCTAGGCTCGCAATGATGTTGAGGCAGTCCGAATCAAATTGAGAGCCATAATGTTCAGTGAAGCATGTTGTCTGGTCAGCTCCACTCCTTCTCATATTACAATTAACAAAACCCTGGACTGCAGTTAGTCTGCCAGAGCAGAGATGTTTAGAATACCCAACAGGGTAGGACTTGA
>OMLI01024589.1:0-15087 GCA_900302605.1 Rondeletia loricata
TTAGAAAATAATGCAGACCGAATGAATCTCCTCTCAGACTGACTCGCTCATGGTGGTCAGGGATAGGCAGGGATCCAGCAGCATGCTGAGCAAGATGGCGGCTCGGCTAGCTAGCCTGTGCTAGGCTAGCCGGGCAAGCCCAGCCCAGCCCTCCGGTCCGAGGCAGATGAAGCACCTGACGACAACCGTCAGCTCAGCACACAGGTGGTTGTTGAGGTGGTTGCCGAACGCAACATCAAGACGCCGAGAGGTGGTAAGGCTCTTCGGCGACGAAGGTTCTTGATGAGTGAAGATTCAATTTGCAGACGTGTGAAGTCTCAGCTGAATTGGAAAAGGAGACGACCCCTGCGGGTCCCTTGTGTATATAGAGGGCTGCTCCATCCTGATTGGCTGAAGCGAGTGAAGGCAAAAAAATTCAGACGGAGGTCACTCACGTGACGGGATATACCAATCGGAGCGTAGCCCCTAAGGGGCGGAGCCTCCTGACATAGAACTGGCAGCCAGTAAAGTAAATAAGGAAGTGTGTGAGCAATGGCAAAAAAGTATCAAATGAGCTATTATAACTTAAATGTCGTGTTAATTGTTCAATCGCAGCTATTTAAAGACATGTTTAACTGTGAGTGTTATTGTGTTTTAAGGAACAGCGCTCCTGGCGAACTGAAGCTAAGTCAAGCTCTACAGTGAAGTAAGTGATGAAATTTTGAACGCAATCAATCGTCTTGATGGCAAAAACTAGGAAAATAAGGCCCGGGTTGAAAAGAACCGGAATTATATAAAAAAGCATGACTTATTAGTATTTTTTCCTTAAGAAATTCAATTTGAATTTTGCTGGCGAATATTAGTTACAACTACATTGAGCTAGCATGAAATGTTATTTAAGACTTCAATTGAAGACCTTTCAATGAGCTCCCCGGCGGGTGACCTAACGGAGCCGGATTTTTTATTTTTGTCTTTGGGGCCATGCGGTAGTGTTATCAAGTTCAACGTAATGCATTCCTATGTACCTTAACGGGCACTGGACTTCACGGAGCAGTAGCCTATGCCCTTATTTGGGCATAGTGACATCATTGATAGTGACGTCACTATACGCACGCACGCAAGCACGCACGCACGCATGCACGCACACACACACTTATTAGTATTTTTTCCTTAAGAAATTCAATTTGAATTTTTCTGGCAAATATTTGTTACAACTACATTGAGCTAGCAAAGCAGTTTTTTTTTAATAAATAAATTGTAATGCTCATATTAAAACGCTGAATTCAAAAGAATGCATTTGTTAAATGAATTAATTCAATTCATCAGCTAGATTTATGGCACTTCAACATTTCCCCAGTGACAGCAAGGTTTTGTCCCACCAAGCATCTCTCCTTCGGGATTGTTATTCTTACCCTGTGCAGGTCTCCCTGTATGCCGTTGTCCAGGATCTTAGCAGCCAGCTGGGCCTCAGTCAGCTGTGGCCTTAGAAAAGGAGGCTGCACACACACACTCTGGAAACGCTTCTTCCTGCCCAGATACCTACAATAAGCACAGAGACAGCAGTCTGTGAGTGTGTGTGTGTGAGTGTATGTGCAACCGCAGGGTTTCCCATATATTCACACAAGTACATTTTTGTTTTAAGATTTATTTCAGGTGCTGTGATGCACTAACCTGGTGTTCAAACCTGGCGTTTATCGACAACATACTTTTCAAACAGCAATAATTTAAAGCTGTCAAGCACTTTAGTGAACCACAATGACCATAATTAATTGCACCTACGACGCAGTGCATTGGTCTGTGTGCAAAATGTTCTTTATTCCTCAATTCAGTCCAATCACATAATGATGGACCTGATATTGTTTTTTCAGTTGTGTGTCTATTAGGGCTGTCACGATATAAAATTTTCACAATACGATTATAATGGCAAAAAATATCACGATAACGATATTATCGCGATATCTATAGCAATCCTAAAAAAAATTATGCGATCACTTAAAATGCATCTTTAACTTTATTTTGCTCCAATTTGTTTTCTCTTTAAAAATTGAAAGCAACTGATTACAATGAATTTTTCATGGCAGTCAACAAATAAGATTCATCAGATTATCAACTGAAAAAGTCACATGAAGTTAAATCATTATTTACATGATATTAGTATTTTCCATTTTTAAATATCACGATTATCGCAAAACCGGTATATCGCGACACCCCTAGTGTCTATATATCTTGTTGAGTATTCTATATTGGGGCTGCATATTTGTTGACATTTCATTTAGCGAGCTCTGTATTTCATCTTTGCTCAGGCACTAAAGACTCTGACTCTATTGTAAGCTAATGAGGCTAGCACTGGCTAACGTACTACTGCAACATTAGCTGACTACTATAATTCCATCTAATTATCACTACTATAGTGAAGTAAATATAACATACAGCTAATTGCAAATCGGTTACATACTCAACATACAATATCAAGTCCATCACCCCCCCTACCAGAAGGCCCAGGTTCAAACCTACATGACAGAAAGCATCCGCCCTGCTGAAGTGTCCTTGTGCAAGACCCTGAATCCCTACCAGCTCCAGGGGTGCTGTTACATAGCTGACCCTGACCTCTGACCTCCCTGTGGAGGGGGCAAGAGAAAAGACACATTTCTCCTTTGGCAATCAACACAATATGATAACAAATGACAACTTGTACGTGCGAGAAGCAAAATCAAGCGCTCCCCCTTGTTTGTTTCGTATGGGAATGAACTCCGCTACCTTGGTTCCTTGTCTACTCAGTTACCTGCTGTACCCACTATTATTGGTAGTGTGGAGGAGGCGCTGCTTTCTTTAGCCCTGAAGCACTGACTAGATTTTCTATAACTTGTTTCTGTAACTTGTACTGTAATGTGAGATGACAGTACTTGAATGTCAGATTTCTATGAAAACTGTCTTGCATCCCAAGCAGCTGTTTCACAACTAAAAGGCACATATGGCAAACAGACAATAGGATCTTCCCTGTGTATCTCAATAGGTCTTTACTGGCCATGTGGTTTAGTTGCCCCCGACAATGTATCTGCCCTTGTGTATCAGTTAGTGTATTTGTTTGTTAGTCACACACACACAATACGTAGGAAACCACCGGGCTGATTTTGACTAAACTTCAGTCAATGATGCATCATGCTATTGAGAACTGGCATTTAAAAATGACTGACTGGCAGGACAGGGGTTACAACAAGTAACTTTGAACAAGCATATCCTCCACCTTGTTTAAACTGCTGTCATGAAAATGTTTACATATATGCAATTCATCACAAGACCAAACTTCTCATAAAGACCTATAAGCTCCTCCCAGTAGATTAGCCAGTTTGCCAATATATGGGCTGATGTTGGCCTTTTACAAAAAATCGATGTGGTCCAGTCAGTGTGGTCCACCTCCAATATGATGGATATGATGCAGTGATTGATTGATTACATATTTATTGTAGAATTGATCGATACTACACTGGTTGTCTATGGGAAGACCTTAACCGGAACTGATTAGAATGTGACATTTTAATCAGTATGCATCATCATTATTATTATTATTATTACTACAACTATCCTTGGTTTCAGTGAAAAGTATTAGTGTCCCATGGTCTAAAGGTTCAGAGGCTTTTCCACCCTGATAAGAAAATAATTCTGGAGGAAACAATGAATGCTTATAATATTCTGGAATTTTTTGTCATGAAAATTGTCAAATTTTAATATATTGAATATCGGCTATCGGCAGCTTCAGTCAAAAAATCTGCCTTCAAAATACCCTTATCGACCGACCCGTATACATGGAGGACAACATGTTTACTGTAGGCTTGTTTTGTTTACTGTAAATTTATTTTTATTATAAGGGGGAAAAAATGAAAAACACTAATTGTATAAATACATTTGTGAGGTCAAGTGATGTGTGTGAAAGGCTGACCAAAGAGAGAGAGCTAGTTAAAGAAGAAAAGTAAACACAAAAAAAGTGTACCTGGGTGCTTGTGAACTGCAGAGGACACGAGAGACGTTCTTCCAACAGCCGTTGGTGAAAGGATTGACACCTCCTCTGAACTTCCCTGTTACCTAGAGAGACAGAGAGAGAGGGAGAGAGAGTCAGAGAGAGAGAGACAGAGAGATAGATGAATAGATAGAGAAACAGGCAGAGAGAAAGACAAAAAGAGTCCCATTGTTACTTGCAGTGTTCATGCAGACTAAATTAAATGTAAGGACATTCAAGTATGTTTTCCCTTAGTTTATCAGTTAAAGCTGCACTAGGCAAGATTTGTATGTAAAAATCCAGCCGTCTAATCAGCCTAAATCACAAAGTGGTGCTGTAACAGAGAAGAGTGTCCCATCCCCACTAATAGCGCTCCGCCGCTGAGCTATTTTTAGCACTTCCGCTATGACGTCAAAAATGTGCGCGAACCGGAAGTCAGACATAGAATCACCCGCTCAATACACAGAAGCAATGAAAAACCGGGAGAAACCACTCTTATTTCATTTTTCTTTTCCTACAGTTGTTTTTTGTTTTGGGAATCATGGTGTTCATAAAACACTGCTGTTATGGGGTGGGTAATAGCGACAGTAGGTATATGGACAATATCAATAAAGTCATTACTAGTTCCAACTCATAATTACTCAGCTTCAGATTCTCTGAATATATTATACACCTAAACTGCAGATTTTAAATATGATGATGGGACATGGGTTTATACAATTTTGCCATTTGTTGGAGAGTAAACAAAATGCCAATTAACAGCAGGCAAGTGTGAACTATCTAGACTATTGTGTGCATGAGAAAATAACATGTACTAACCCAAAATATTTATTGATCAACCAGTTTTTATTTGATGAATAATCACTCCGTCCAAAATACCACACAATTTGTTCCGACTAGCGGATGAATGATTACTTGCTGCAACTTTAATGTTCATTTCTGATTGTGTCGTTGGCCACATATGAGTAAGGTTATGGCTTTATAGAGTGGAAGAATGGACTAGTTAACAGGGATTACAAAATGTTCCCCTTAGATAATATAATCAGAATTACAAAAGATGAGCATCTCTGGTTTGATCAAGTGAATACAAGTTCAGGTCTGTTTTCAAGCACAACTCATATAAGTGTTATGATAGCCTATTTGTTTTAGAATCTTAAAAATTAAGTTGGGATTTTATATATGGGATCACGCTCGCACACACACACACACACACGCACGCACGCACGCACGCACGCACGTTGCTGGACCGGCCCACCGGGAAAACTCCCACTACTCCAGATGGCCAGTCCACCCCTGCTACTGCCTTGAGTAAATGACAAAATGGCCGGCATAGTCAAAGGTGATGTTTTGCACTTGCTACAGTCCACCAAAGTGACAGCTGCCATGCTAGCTCAACTAACCTGTAGATTAACTCATCTTTCTTTCCTTTCCGCTGAAGTCCACGGCACTGTAACCATCGTTTTAGCTGCAGAATACTATGAACCTCAACCTCAGCAGTACATTTTGCCCCTGGAAACCTCATCGGGTGTTAAAATCACTGGGTTGGTTTTAGCATTTGTGTTGGAAGGTGGTAAATAAGCCATTTTCACCATTGGCGCTTAGCCCAAGGAGCAAGGTTCTTGTCTGACTTCCGGGTAAGAAGCAGAAATCAGATCAGAAGGTCAGAAAGCTTTATTGTCATTGCACGACAGTACAACGAAATTTGTTGTGCAGCACCTAAAAACGATACATGCATACCCACACCACACACTCATGCACCCATACACACACTACACACTCATGTACCCATTCCACAATAAACAAGTTACAAAAATTTAAAGCAGCATAAAATAACATCATCACAGCAGAAAATACTGAACATCAACAACCACTGTCATATTGCACATGTCCCATAATTATTGCACGTCAGGACGTCAAACATTATAGTTAATTGTTGTTGTTTTTAAAAGGGCCATTAAATGATCTATTACTTTTATTGCTCTCCGCTTTCAGACAGACACGGTTCTGGTTCCGTTCTGGAGTCTCAGAACCTTGGTGCTTTCTGGCGAATCAGCCCGCGTTCATACCAGTTTAAGCGGAACCAAAGTTCCTCAATGCACAAGGCAGGCTTTGCATATCTTTTTTTCCCACTCCATATGCATCCAGCTCATTCTGTATATACATTTATTTCGTTATTGTGCACTGTTTTTTGATGTAGCACAGTTGAGAGAGAAGTGGCATTTTACAGTATGTTAGCAAAGTTATTTATTAACAGAATGTCCTTTTTACATGTCATTTTTTACATTGTCTTTTTTCAGAACAATTGAAAATAAAAACAGACAGCAAAGGTCTGATTAAAAAAAGTGGCATGTCTTTTTTACATGTACAAAAATATATAACAGACTGTGCAGATGTCTGTGGTTAAATGTTCTTTCTTCAAACATATTTAACACTATCTTAACTTTATCTTCAAATATAAACTAATGTATAAAATGTAAACCTTCAAGTATAAAATGTAAACAAAGAAACATCAATACAACAAGCTTGACTAAAAATTAACAAAATATCTGACAGTTTTCTGACATTTCTGGACATTGTTGTCAGTCGCTGCCTTAGTCTCCTTCCTTCTTCCTCGTCTTCACAGCCTAGAATATGACATGCCCATTCATGACGTCACGGTTCGCAGGAAAAATTTTTTGGTTCCAGCTGAGAACCAACTTTTCAGGTTCCGAACCAATTTATTTTCGGTCTGAACGCGCCGGCTGGTTCAAAATTTGGTTCGGGAGCCTTGCCGGTGTGAAAGGCATTTCACTGATTAGATCCTCCTCTCTGGTTGAAGGTGTGCTAATCAGTGAAATCACCTGGTGTAGTCTTTGGTTGGAACGAAAACCTGCATACTCTCGGCCCTCCATGGCACACGGTTGAATACCCCTGCTCTAGCTGCTCCATCAGAAACAATGCTATCTCCAAAAGGTCCGATTGATTCTTACGCCTGCACAATTTCATCCATTTCAGATGTCGGCGAAGTGTCCGCATACTAATGATTATTCTGTCTACACTACTCAACGCTATAAACAAAATTCTGTGACTCAATCCAAGAAGGAAATAAAAATATATCAGCTTCATCAGTGCCATTTTGTTTTCACTAGGTAGCCTAATTGTCGTTTTAACGACATAATTATGTCGTCGTATAATTATGTCGCTTTAACAAGAAAATATGTCGTTTTTACCACATAAAGGCTGGCGCACACTAGAGGATAATTGAGCCGATTTGGGGTCCGATTCGACCCTTCCGACAATCGCGGGGGCGTTCCCGATTCGAGGCTGGTCTGACCCGATTATCTGCCCAAATGATCCTATAGTGTGAGGGGTTTACAGACATAATCTTAATGCTACCGACTGGATCGGAGTCACCCCGATCATAATCGTAAATATCCAACATGTTTGATATTTACGATTACGATCGGTTCCAAATCCTACAGCCGACAGGCATTCAAGACGATCATTTCCGGTAATGGCGCGTGATACCGGAAATGATATCTTGAATGTCTGTCGGCTGTAGGATTTGAAAGGAGACCGGAGAGAAAAGGGTAATGCTTTATTTATACTTCTTTGTCCTAGGGCCCAGTCATGTCAGACAGTTCCATCTAATGAATAGGTAATATATCACCATGCAAAATACTGTAATAATAATGATGCTTTGTCATTTGTTTTTTTGGGGATGAGAACAAGGCTTTTAGCCTTGTAGTTGAAATATCTTCACTCACTTGTAGCACCATCCTCCATCGTTGAACAGTTGAAAATGCCAGTAGGTGGAGGGTTTGGGAGTGACTTGAAATTCCAATGGGCGGGGAGTTTTTGTTCCAAAACACGTTTAGTCTGGAGTTTAGATAATATTATTTAAGAGATTTTAAGAGTTTTTCAGGACGCTTACCCTAACCATAATTACTAAATGCCTCTTATAAACTTCACTTACCCCTACTTCAAACTCTAACTGCTAAGCCTGAAATATTAGTGTACATTTTTTTATTTCACCTGCAGGACTTGTGGGACTCAACTTTAGCTTTACCTGCCAATGTGCGCACACATACTGAAATGCTGAGTGGAGTTTCCTACCTGCTCGTTGGTAGTCCTGCCTCTGGCCACAAGTACTATGTGGAAGCCTGTGAGGCCAGCAACAGGGATGAAGAACAGTCCTGCAACACACATCACAGCCAGCCTGAGGGAGGAGGGTGTTAAGGAATCTTAGAGATGAGATTCAACAGACAAATCTAAAAAATCTCAATATATGATTATACACGATTAATTGTGCAGTCCTAAAAGTGTGTCTGCAAGTTTCATGAAGTTAAAACTAAGACTTTTTTTTAGGTAAGAATGCAATATAAGACCAATTTCATAATCAAATTAAATGTGAAAATGATCAATGTAGACCATTCAGAACACAGGTCTGCGTGACTGGACTGATTTCTGGGAAGACTTTGGGGAAGACATCTAAAACTGGCCTTGAGTTTAGATAATATGGGATGCCAACTGTTACCTTGTGAATGTTGTGCACGAAATTGATTTAGTGGCACAAAATGCATTTCCGTCCACAAAATCCCAAAACACCTTGTTTGATTTCCTCCACAAAATGCAGAAACACCTTGTTTGTGAAACAAACAAATGTAGAAACACATGGCAAGCATTTTGTGGACAAAAATGTATTCAGTGGACAAAATGAAGGTAACGCGCATATCAAGATGCCACATGTAGATGCTGCTAAAGTGCTACGGAAAGCTTGGCCCACTCTGGAGGTGTTTGTCATATTTTACATTGTGTTGCAAGAGTTATATATATAATCAACACTAAAGTCATTGAATACTTAACTAAACATGAAGGCAAGGTTTGGAACCATGGAGCGAGAAACTTTATCCATCATGCAACAAATCAACAGTGCTCTCACAGAGTTGCATAGCTTACCATTGATAAAAGTGATTATTTATTTTACTTAAGGAATCGCTTTCAGTGTTCAAAGTTAGCTCTGTCTAGGAAAAATTTTATTGCAAAAGCTACCACAGGAATGTAATTCAAAGTTAGTCCATGATGAATATGTATAATTGAAACCAAAAGGAATATGGAAAATCTATTTTTTTTTGCCGGGCATCGCGAGATGCTGACATGTCCTGACATGCCGTTCATCAGTGATCCAGTGGGTGGCGGTATGCGCCGCACAGCCCGGCTGTTCCATGGCTTTGCATGGAGTCTTGTTCAGAAGGTGACCATGGAGAGATGGGATCATTCTCAGCTACTTATTTTCAGTTTTGGGCTTTTGAACCCCCTCAGCAACATACCGCACAGTGTTACAGCTGATGGCGGCATCCACAGCAATCTAATAACCCAATGTACAAAGGAAATAAACTGTCATGCTGTAAAACTTTAACTTTGGAATATAAACAAGACAACCAAATCAGCGTCTGTGTATTAATTTCTGAAATATAACTGTATATACAGGGGGGAAATGGAGCCGTAGTCATTACTTGATTATATAACATGGACAAACACTTCGCCAAAAGCGCTTGAGTAAGCAAAACGCCAAAAATAACTAAGTAGTTAAATGATAAACAGCAACAAAGTCAAAAATATTTAAAAACATGACAGATTTCTTTACTCATGGTGAATTTATTGCATGGAATTCTTGGAATGCATTTTTACGCACACACTCATCCAGGGGCGGGCTGGCCATCGGGAGTACCGGGCGTTTTCCCAGTGGGCTGCTTGACAATTGGGCCGATACAACACAAAATATTAAAATACAGACCAAAAAAAACCATATTAAAATACAGACCAAAAAATCAGGCTATCGCCCCACACAGGGGTGGGGTGAGGGTGCTTACATCTGATAGGCTAGGCTATGCTATGCTTTTTTGGTGCAGATAGAAATTGATGTTCATATCTTTTCAGTTAAATTTGCTATTAAAGTAGAGTGTAGAGTGGGTTTTTGTTTCCATCTAGTGGTTGATTTGGGGTACAGGTGGTATAGTTTTATTCCATGTGTCTAGCCTGGCTCCAGCAAAAACAAGTGAGTGGGTGGGTCTGGATTTTATTGCATCAATGATCTATTAAAATAAAATCACAGATCCATGGTCTGTACAGCCACTAGGCTTGTATGTTACTACACTACACTATAATACATTTGTTTTACTCAAGGGCTCAGGTGAGAGGATTACTTTACTTGAGGAAATCTAGATAGTTTTAAAAATGTATTTTGTTGGCTCGTTATTTCGTGATTTACTTGCATAAAAATTCACCAGAATGCAGGAATAAAGGTCTCTGAAACTAATTTTCCTGGGGGAGGACCAGGGTCAAAGGCTGTTTTTTGCCCCAGTCCGCCCCTGCACTCATCTCACATTTCCTCTTATACCTTGCAGTATTATATAGTATAAAATAATAGGAAATAACTAGTATGGATAAGATTTGCTAAAAGTGACAAATGTTTTGTTGTTTTGGCTCTGTACTCCAGCACATTGGATTTGAAATGAAACAATGACTATGAGGTTAAAGTGCAGACTGTCAGCTTTAATTTGAGGGTATTTACATCCAGCAGCAACAGCGGTTTGTTTGGAATAAATAGAAGAACTGTGTAGTTAGCATGAGCAGCGATAGCCACCATGGCTGAACAGACAAAGAAAAGCGCGCCGCCTACAGAAACTCAAACTTCATCAACAGAGAATCCAAGGAAAAAGACGTCAAAGTACTGGACATACTGTATGATTGACAAGTGATCTCTGAGCGTAAAAGTGCAATGCAAAAACACCACAACAATGAGTGCTAAGCACCAAAGATGGAGACAAAATCAAAAGAACAGGATCTCACAGATAACCACTTCAAATGTTCATGTTTCCCCCGGATTTTTTTGCTTGTCAGGGTCAAGCCTCTGAAACAGCATTTAGACCATCATGGGAAAGTAAAACTCCATTGAAAACCATACTAATGAAATCGTTTTAGGTGGGTTAGCAGTTCCTTAAAGCTGGGGTAGGCAAGGTTATTTTTGTATTATTTGGTGAAACACCCTGTCAGCTATCAGAAAGTCAAATTGTCTGAGAGAAGATCAGGCCTTTATGAAAGACCCAGCCTCTGTTTTCAGGCTCTCAAAAATCTCACCGCTCCTGGTAGGCCTCAACCAATCAGCGAGCTCTCTGCAACGAGGCGTCCCTACTGCCTGTCAATCATGCGTGCACATAGCTAGTCCTGACCGTCCTGCAAACTGCAGAGAGAAAACAAATATATCCACAGAAGAGATGATGTGAAAAAGCCATAATCCAAACTGAATACTGGGACTGGAATAAACTTGTATAAGGAAGCAAGTTATTTTTCCAAGACATGTTAATCAGGAAGGAGCCACATTCAGATCAGTCAGTCAACTGGTGTTAGGTAGCTATAGCTTTGCAACTGCATTAGCTAATCTATGTGTGTAATCTATGTGCCGGCGAATATTTCAGTAACAACTAGATTGAGCTAGTAGAGCTGTGTTTTGCATAAAAAGTTTGGAATTTATTACAGGGTATATGTAGGAATCTTGAGGTTAATTTCAATACCTTTTTAAGACTTTTTAAAGACCTTGTCAATTTCCCCAACATTTTTTTATCAACTTTTAATACTTTTCAAGACCCCGCGGATACCCTGTATTAAGTTTGCCCATTGCTAACAAAACAGCGCTCTCTCTCCCCTGTATAGAGTGAACCTGGCTCAATCAGTGTTGGTATTACAATGTGTGTTTGTAACCGCAATGGATAAAAGGTTTGGAATTTATTAGGTTTGCCCCGCTCTCTCAATTGACAGGCATGCACATGCACGCGCCTGAACCTCGTTTGGAGGGAGGAGTTACGGGAGAGAGGGAGGGAGCAAAGAGGGAGGGGGTGGATTTTGTTGTTGTATACTTTCAAATTCTTGCTCATTTCTCCAAAGTTGCCTACAGCAGCTTTAAGGTGGGTGAGGCAGGTTTCATTGCAGGTTTTACAGACTGTTGAGTAAAATCCTCCCACACCACACTTGAATGATTTCTCTGGCCAGACATCTGATATAAAAATAATAATAAAAACATATTGACTAGCTGTGGTCAGGAAGGAACACACTGACTGCACCAGATCTGACATGTCCGTCTAACCCTCATGGGGACTAGGGTACAAATAAATGGGAAAGGTCTCAAACCTATCCCCTCCGTGTCTGAAAGGATACGTGACGATAGCGTGCAGGCGGTCAATGTTCTGGCGATGGTAGAGGATGAAGAGGAGGCCGAAGCCGAACACGGCCATGATGTGGGCCGTCAGCGACAGGAGGAAGAGGAAGAAGTAGCGGTAGTTCCTCCTGCCGATACAGTTGTTCACCCATGGACAGTGGTGGTCAAAGTCCTACATAATAAAGGGTTAGAAGAAACAGTGGTGAGCAAACAAGTAGAGGGAATGGTCAGTCCATTAAAATGACAGCAACTAGAGTTCATAAAACTTTTCCTTTAATTCCATTCCACAAACGCAACAAGAAAACAAACATAAGATGTACAGTTCACAATAGAAAAGCCAAGAACAGTCGACAATTATATAACAACAGACATTCCCAAGATACATTTGATAGCAAAATAAAATAACCTTGTATCTCATCAGTAACAAGTATCGATTTGCTAATTTGCTCTATTGTAATCCGCCATACATTTTAAAACAATGTCTGATCATCTAGGACCTATGTACTCAAGTAAAGGTGTCCATATCCTATAGAAATTATTCACTCTATACTTAGACCTGTAGGTTAGATATTCCACTGGTCTAACATCAAATATTAACTTATGCTGTCCAGATATTGAGGGAGGTTTATCATCAATACATTTAAGCAAAATATTTTTCTCAGCAACAAAGGTCAGGATACTACACAACTTTCTTTGGTGAGAACCTTTAGTCCATAAGAATAGACACTTGCTGGTTTTCCAGCCAAGTATTTTTTGTTTTGAGATAATTATGATCGAATTAGAAAAGCCAAATGGAAATGGCAAAATTCGATAACATTTCCCCAATATCGCAAAAAAGTGTTTACACTCGCTTGAAGTGGAAAATAATTAGGCAATTAAAGAAATTATGCGATAAATAGCGATGGAGCATTTGTCGAATAAATAATAACGTAGGGTTTGCGTGGTCGGCCCAACAAATGGTTTAATCTCAAAGTTCTAAAGTGGCTTTGGACATTCTGAAATGTTGGCTGTACAATGTCTGTCACCCACAACCTGCCAGAATTATACGTGTTGTTGCTCACATGTATAGACGGGTGACAAATTAAAGGAAAAACCTGAATACATGAGTGGAGAAACATAACGAATGCAGATGCTTCCATAAAGGTGTACTGCATCATACAATTAAGCAATGAACATCCTATCATGCTCTGTGGCATATATAAAATGCTGAGCAGGCCCACTTGACCTCGATTTTGGATCAAGATGGCAAGAGGAAAAGATCTAAGTGACTTTGAAAGAGGGTTCATTATTGGGGCACGGATGGCAAGAGCTTCAGTCACAAAGACTGCTCAACTGGCTAGTGTTTCAATAGGAACAGGACTAAAGTGACATCTGCATTAGGACTATGGGAAAGACATCAGTAGGTAAATATATATATCTTTATAAATGTATATGGGTGTGTGCATGTACCTCAACACAGTTGTCACAGACTGAGCAGTGGGAGCATCGTGGCGGTCTGTAGAAGCGGCAGGTTGAACACCACTTCATCCTGACCTGGATCCCTCTGATCTCCACCGTCTTATAGAGGGGAGCATGGAAATCGTCCTCCTTGTCCTCGTCTTCCTCCGCTACAGAGACACACACACAGAAAACACACTCATGATCACACACACAGTCCAATATCCATACTGAGGATTTGTTCCCTGAGAACAGAATATACACACACATATACTTTTGTCCTTTTACTGGATAAAATCTAAGTAGTGGGAATACTTCCACCCAGAGAAAGTCAACGTCACCATTTTCTTCTCAGAGTATTCCTGCATCAACTCAGAGAGGGATTATACAGTTGATCACTGTGCCATAATGAGTATTTAGAAAGTTGAATGGAGTTTCTACTGTTTTCAGAGGCCGAGTTATTTACAATGGAAGTCTATGAGAGACTTGTTATTATTGCTGCCATTCGGCCTTACTTTCACCGATTGGGATGATTGGGGTTATAAATGAAAATGTAATAGGCCACGCCCACAGGAAGTAATGTTGACCACATTTTGGATTTTGATTATTACCTAGGGAAGCAACGATTAGTCGACAAGACAAAATCCATAATGCAAATTCGCCAACGTCACAGATCTTTTCAGGCTGTATCAGGGCTGTATGCATGAAAGATACGTTAATAATTGATTGTATTTATATTGCGCTTTTTACTCATATCTCAAAGCGCTCACAGTGAAGGGGGAAACTCACCTCAACCGCCACCTATGTTCAGCACCCACCTGGATGATGTGACGGCTGCCACATACGGCACACAGTACACTCACCACACATCGGAGAGGAGTGAATAAGCCAATTAAGGAGGGGGATGATTAGGCGGCCAGGTGATCAATGGCCTGGGTGGGAATTTGGCCAGGACACCGGGTTCACACCCTACTCTTTTCCAAGTGCCATGGGATCTTTTATGACCACAGTGAGTCAGGACCTCGGTTTTTACCGTCTCATCCGAACGACGGCAGTACTATACAGTGCTTTGTCCCCATCGCCGCACTGGGGCATTGATACCAGCCATGTCCAGAGGGCAGACTGCTCCCTGCTGAACCATCAACACCACTTTCCGGTGGCGCCACCATGGGGGCTCGAACCCACAACCTTTCGGTTATGAGTCCGGCGCCTTACCACTAATGCCGGGAACCCACCGGAGGCGTCAAGCGTCAAGCGTCGCGTCAAAGCGTCACGTCAAGTGACGTCCGTCCGTTCCCACAGAGAGCATCAAAACAGGGAAGTCCGCGAGCCACAGACGCAGCGTCAAAACAGGGAAGTCCGCGAGTGGTACAGACGCACAATTCATTCAGAGAACTTCGATAAAATGGATATTGTACATACTTGCCAGGTTAATTAAAAGTAATGCATGCATATCCGTCAATATATTACCCCATGGGAAATT
>OMLI01024596.1:1718-12698 GCA_900302605.1 Rondeletia loricata
TAGGGGAGAGATATGAGAAAACTTTATAAATATTTTAATTTTCCGGATTTGATTTGAGGGGGCAGGACATCTGGTTAAGGGGGCGGTGCCCCCTCTTGCCCCTGCCTAGAACCGGCCCCGCCTCAGAGACCGACTAGAGGAGTATTTTTTTATGATATCCGAAATATAAGCGGGGGCTTGACCATGGATGGCTCTGTGGGTGACCACTAGGACCTTAAAATGGATCCTGAGGTGCACTGGGAGCCAGTGTAGTGTGGCAAGGATGGGGGTGATGTGACAAGATCTCCTAGGTCATAATGTAGACACTGTCACTGCTCGGCGACAGCTACAAACAACTTGATCTTACCATATTTGCAGACCAGGGCCGGGTGCGTCATTACAAAGCTCCACACGTTGCTTTTTGCTAAAGTGTTATCCAGCCTCACCTTATCCTCTCGCTAGCCCCAAAGGGACGCTAGTATGTCTTTGATTCTGACGTGCCATTACTAGCGTCCCAACGGACGTCGCACTAAATTATATTCATGCGGTTTCCAAACGGCTGCTCAGTGGTGGCTCAAACTGTCACATACTACTCTTGTCCTTAGTATCATGAACTCGGTCCCATCAAAGTTCCAATAAAGCCCTTAGTTTTCCCAAAACGCAGCTTTACAGAGCTGCGAGCTACCGCTAATGCTAGCTCGCTGATGACGTTGCCTCTATGCTGCTGCACGAACAGCAGAATAAAGGTTCCTCGGCAACATACCAGCTAGCATTAGCGGTAGCTCCCAGCTCCCTAAAGCTGCGTTTTGGGAAAAAACTAATCTAATTGGTTAAAGTCAATGGATATCCAAATTGCCAGCAGTAGGCGATCGGAACAGGAGAGAGAAACACAAAGATATTTTACTGATGAGAATTAACAACACAAAATAAAATATTACTTCTTCGAATTTTTGGTTTTGTTCTTGCTTTAGAAGACCGTTAGGCAAGAGAGAAGGCCTTGGTTCACCATTGGTTGGTTCACATATAGCTTATATTGCTTGCAAGACATTGTGAAGCCCTATTGGCTACATTGTTTTCACTCACTGCACCTCTGACATTTGCAGCTGCTATTCAACAATGACCGAAGCCCAAGGCACTGAATTATCTGTTTGGTATGCAGACAGGCACATGGTATTCCAATTGAGGCGTCACACTGTGATCCTCAATCCCTAATCCATGTTGTTCATGGTCACGACTGCGCAAGAATGTGCTCTTCACAGCAAACAAGTGATTAGGGATTTTGAAACATCTCGGAATTGTATTCTGTGTCACGGAGAGACAAACTCTCCATTTTAATTACACTCTGACTCACTCCTTTTCTCCCAGTTGTCAAATGCAGGTATGTTATCATTGTGTTGACACTGATTGCACAAATCTCCATTCCATTCACTGCTTATATCCATTTATTTTCTGCTAAGTCTAAGTCTGCGGGCTGTTGTTCGTTTGATGGCAACAGGGCTTTGTGCAAATCCATTTTCTAAAGGGATGACAAAGAGATGCTCTACTTCCTCTGTAAACCTTGGGTCTACTGTCTGATGATTCTCTCTCTCAGTGAGAAGAGTGAGACGTTCAATTTGAGTCAGTACACAAAGTAAAACATCACATTTAAATTCATGATGCAGGGTATGACTCTGGATGATAAATGAAGATGATGGTCATCATTTGCTCTAAAACAAGAGTGTCTGCAGTTGGTCCTATTATAGAAAACGTTGCGAAGCCCTCACCCTCTCGACTGGCTCTGCTTGTATCCTCTCTCCTTGTCTCTTTCACTGATACATCACCGGTCCGATGCATCTTTGTAATTAATCCATAAAGCACCACAAACGGACGACCTTTCAGCACCCCCTGTCATCTCAGGGACATTTTTATACAACCCCTTTTTCATGTTGGTATATTCCAAGTTTTCCGTTAAAAGCTGTAAAACATGATTGTGACAAACAATTAAAATGCCCTATGTGCGATGCAGTGTGAATATATATCAAGCAGACTAAAGCGTTTGCACTGTGGGCTCAGGTGGGGAAGGCACAAAGAGAACGAGTTATGTGATACAGGTGGAAACTTTTAGCCCGTACACTTTTATGATCAAAGTGTCACAGCGGCTGAAGGCTGCACTGGGATTTATGAAACTTCACTTTGTTTAATAGGCCCAGGGTGGCTCTGGGCTTTGTCTCATATTTCCTTTGACCGTTCCTTCAGATGACACAAAGTTAGTTGATGTTAGTGGTGAACACCAGCAGTCCTGCAAACATTTTTTGGTTTTCTGTTGGTATTTTTGATCAGGTTGGTGCAGATCAGTTGAGACAAATCCCTCAGTCCAGTTGCAGCCATCAGCAAGCACTGCTTGTGGCTATACGACGAGGTTTTCTCTTGCTCGAATCTGGGCTACATTGACGTTCTGTCAGCATCACACCGTATGCCAGTCACTCTGCAGCTTGTCTACACCCTTCAAAAGAACAGTTTCCTCCGTTTGGTACGCACCCTTCATTGAGCCTCACAGTTTGATCGATTTCCTCTCTATTTCTTGTGTTTGTCAATGTTTGCACTCCAGCGCCATTTGTTACCATTGACTCTCCATCTGCTTTTGTCTCTCACCCTTTCTCTCTTTCTCCACCACCTCATCAATCTCTATTCTGTAGCACTATCTCTTTATCTGCTACAGCGCTCTCCCTCTCTTCCTCTGGCCTCTCTCTTCCCTTTCTCCACAGTTCTCTGGTGTTCCCTGGTGCTCCCTTGAGGAAACCACTTAGATTGATGTTTTATTGCATCTTTCAACAGACAAGCTTTTACTGCAGTCCCGCAGCCTCTTTCCTAACTACAATTCCCCTTTGATTGCTTATTTTTTGTTCTTTTGATTTGGTTGTGTTTCTGCAACCACACCTTTAGAAACATTTAAATTAGCTTATTCCATCTACCAATTTACATTGTATATTTGTTGTTACTAAAGAAATAATCCTAGATCATAAATGTACTGGCTTGTTCTTATAGAAAAGTAACCACTATATGAATACAATCTTTGAAAGTCACACAAAGTGATATACAGGGTAATTCTGTATTTCAAGGACATTTGCATAATCATTCTGTAATTTATGGCAGGCAATCATGTCAAATGATCCAAAGCAAAGTGTGTGGTGTCTTACTTCATTGCTCATTGTATTTAATTTATTATAGGCAACTTGGAATGGACAATGACATTGATGGAAAAGGGCCTGAAGATTTTAGAGGATGAGAATGTGACAGAGTGACTGACAGTGTGACAGCCTTACTGACACTCACTGGGTGAGGTTTCTTTGTATCTGTCATCAAGAAAAATCCCACTCATGACCATCACCTAGATCATCAGATTAAGTTTGCATCGTTATAGTATCTCATGAACCTAGAAAGACCGGGATAGGATGATGACAAATGATAAGAAGAATATTGAAAAACAATATAGAATTTGGGCAAAATAAATGAAAAAGGCTAAAATCCAGAAAGTGCATTGTGCTGACTGGCATCTGAGGTCTACAACTGAAGGATTAACATATTTGCATTTGCAACACCACAGAACCGTCAAACCACCTTTGACATAAAGGGTTCAGCCCTCCAAAATTGCTCTTGAACTGTGCATAGATACTTTCATCCCTATGTTTGACTGTGTTTACCCATTAAGTTGCCTCTGATCTCAGGTCACATGCTGTGCTTGTAAACACAAACTGCCTAGTTCCTTAGCATTCCTGTTGAACTTGAAAAGGCTGTGACCTTGTGTTTAATCTAAACAGAGACATGTTCAGCCCAAACAGAGGTCATCTCTGGCGCGTCTCCACCCTCCTCCCCCGTGGAGATGGTATCAGAGGCAGGGTAAGAGCAAATATACTGTACGATGGATTACGGTGGCAGGTCATTACATGCGTGGAAGCTAAAGCTAATCAGCATGTCTGCAGGGCAGCAGGCCCCTGGAATGGATCGCCACTGTTTTACCTCACAACACTCATCTGTACTAATGGCGTTGTCACAGTGCTGGCATTTTTATGGCCACCTATGCACATTTTCAATGCAAACACTATGAGAGGGTGTCCATAATTCAGTTTTTTTTTACGATTGCAATAAAAGGGCAAATCTTTCAAGAAAAAAGGATTTTGCTTCAGTAGGAGAACTGAGAGGCATGTTGCCGAGCCACATAGCAAATTAACTGCTTAAGAATTGTTTCCATATGGACACATGATAGATAATAACGTGAAAATATAATGTACGGAATTTTCAAGTTCCTTGACATCCTATAAAGCTGTCCTCTCAATGCACGCCTACGTAGATCCATCTGTACATACATATGGCCCCGTTGACTGTTAATGTGAATAAGAGAAAAAATTTGCACACCATGTATATATGCTGTAATCCTTCACATATTGTATTTTCTCATACTCTAATATTCCTTATTGTTATGTATTGCATATGTACTGATATTTTGTAAAATGTTGTAATTACAATTTTATAATTGTAAATCATCACCTATTCACAATTCACAAATCTCACATTGTCTTATGTCTCAGTAGTTCTGCTGTTATGGGTAAACAGTTTGATTATGTTGATATAATCCACTTTTTCTGCTTGATGATAAGGCTCACTTGTCCATAGCAACAACAACAAAAATGATACCCATCATTTTTACCAGGACTTACTGAGAGATCTTTTGATTAACAGTATTTTACCAATGGACATAGATGATAATTTTTCTAATTCATTCAAATCTCATCTAGACTTCTGGCACATAGGAATAGCTTTATTTAATTACTGGGTAAATAGTGAACTTCTCTGTGTTTCTCCTGGCTGGGACTGGAGCTTTGAGGTCTAATTAGTGTGTGCCTGTTGTTCAGCCCTCTGTTAGGCCTGTCTCTATGTGCTTGAGGGTTAGCTCTGTGTGTGCTCAAGGATCATGGCGTGTGTGGAGAAGGTGGTGGGGAAACACATGTCACCAACCTTCACTGTCTCTGATTTTGAACTTGGAAATGTATCCTTGCCAATGTGTACGATTCAACAAGTGTTGACCACTTAGGTAACACTTTACTTTACAGTGGCCTTATTAACCTATGGAAAAGCATTGTAAGTACACAATATTACTGTGTAGGTACTTGATGAAAATCTCCCTAATACATAGTGTACTTACAACGGTGTAACAACACAATTTAACTTCAAATTGTAAAAACATAATGTACTAAACTAAGTACTGAGTAATGTGCCGTTTCTAACTCTTTTCCTTACTGAATCAATGTTATGTTGTGCGTCACTGAGCAGTGAGCACTAAGGTGATATCTTATAATATGACGTGATGTTTGATTATTTGCCAATAGAAAATTAAGTAAATTGAACCAAGTGTTTCTGTTCAATTTTGTTTCCCAAGTAATTCTGGTATGTTCAAGTTGCGATAACATCTTGGGCAGTGCCAACTGGTTATTCATGCTTACATCACCAGGTATCTGTTTTTGAAACCAAGGTGATTCTTGAGTTTCAGTGGTGAAAGCTTACATCCTGCATAACATTTTCATGGTCCTGTCTTTACAGTGTTAATATGGACCCTCACACAAGTACAGATTTGTGGATTGTCGGTGCATTGGTCTTGAAAAAGGCTGTTCAAAATATCCAGGACTCTACTTTTTATGATAAAACTATAACACATACAGGACCAATTCAAATCAGTAGGATTTGACAAATATGTTCACAGCACAATGCAGTACTGGGATAATCAAACTTAATATAACTTTAGTGCAATGTCACCTTTAGTCTTATGCATTTACAAATTCTAGTTAGTGACAAACACTGGCAAACTTACCACAAGATACAAAATAAGGGAATACAAATACAAATGCATTTTAAATCATATGTTTTATATGTAATACCTTAGGACAGTACAGTGTACTTACTGGTTGTTAAATTGAAAAGGCCTCATTAAAGTAAAGTGTATCACTGCAGTTATACCTGTGTATTTAAATTGTACTTAAAATACAGTAAAACTCCTAATCCATTAGACACAATACCAACCCATGGACTAGGATAAGGATTACACAGTGTACTTACTGCTTGTTAAATTGGAATGGCTTCATTAAAGTAAAGTGTAACATTGCAGTTCAATTGTGTATTTACTTTGTACTTAATTACACTGCAGTACTACACCTAATCTGTAAGCAACACAATGCCTACTAGACATTTCCACCTTAGTGCTCAGCGAGGCACGACTCATTAATTCATTAACATTAATTCAGTAAAGAAAACCGTGGGAAATGGCACATCACTCAGCACCACTTTGGCAGGTGCTGGAACACCTACTTAGGTTAGTACATTATGTTTGTACACTTTGAAGTTACACTGTGTTGTAAGTACATTGTGTATTAGGGAGATTTTCATCAAGTACCTACACAGTAATATTGTGTACTTACAATACTTTTCCATAGGCTAATACACAGGGTAATACACTGTAATAAGGCCATTGTAAAGTATAAAGTGTTACCAAACACATTTCTCTTTATCATTTGTTAGAGTAGAAAAGATAATTTGCAATGATCAGTGATGATAGTGCGTCTAGCTCACATTCATGGAACAGTAACTCAGTATCCACGAGTTGAATAACAAGGAGTGACAGTGTTCCAAACGATATAATGTAATAATAATTTAATGTAATAACTGCTAGATAACGTAATAACTTGTCAAAATGTAATAACAATGTCCTTCTAAAGTGGCTGAAAATGTAATAAAGCCTGTTAACGTACTAAATTGTTGGATAATGTAAAAATACCTTTTTTAGAATATCTTGAGAGTGATATTGTAATACTTTTTCTCCTGAAAATGTAGTACATGATTACATTAACTGGAGATTATTACAAGCTATAACATACAGTACAACTTACTAGGCCTACTGCCTCAATTTTGCGTTGATTTCAGCGCCTTTTATTAGCAATATGACTCACCCATACTTTCTATATGGATGCAAGCAAGTTACCGAACGCACCAACATATTGCAGCATCAAACGTGAGCGCACCACACACAGGCCTACGCCTCAACTTTCACTAAAATAGTCACAATTAGCAGCAGATGTATGAAACATTCACAATAGGCCTCAATTAGGCCTACCACATACAGCAATTTCCAACATTACAATCACTTTTATCATCTAACCGAGTGCCACAGCGGAGACAAATAAAATGAAACCAATCTTAACTCACCCTCACTGCTTGAATCCATCATGTTTTTCAGCTGAATGAAACACACGGTCCATCACTCATCCCTGAATTTCCTTGCTGGGTCAAATGGGCCTTGTTGTTGATGTTATTGGTGGCAGTAACTTTTCGAATAACCATTTCAGCTAGTAAGTCCCGCGGGTGGTTACCCTCACACACATCAACGCAAATAAACCACGCCCACTTGACCTCTGTACCTCTGTCAGTCATTATTTGTCCGATCATATTTGACTCTTTTTTAAAACCAAACCATTGTTTTATGTAGTAAATATAGACACTATTCCTTTATATAATGTAAACTTTTTTTCTTTTTCTTTGCTGTTCACTAGGGGAGGGGTGCGCAGAGGTCATGCAGGGCGGGCCTGGCCCACTAAGGCCCACCCATAGCGCCGGGCCTGCAGAGCAAGCAATATGTGTGTTGAAAAAGACATGCTTTGAGACTGGACTGTATTGGAGAGAGATGTAAGTAGCTTGATAGTGAAGCAATTGGTGAGATTTTGGTCAGAATTGATCGGTATGATGGGAAAAGATGGGAAAATAGAGTCCAGGTTGAAAATGGTGTGCTTTAAGGATATGCCTTAAGTCTCCTTGGGCAAAGTTTACTGCATACTAAGACCTCTGGATAAAGGAAGGGTCTTTTCAAAGTTTCCTAAATGAATTTAATATTTCAAGTCCTAATGGCGAACTGTTAATTTCCTTTTGGGGTCACTCCATAGGTCAGCAATTCAATATAAATTGCACAAATCCCTGCAAATGAAAATGTGAATGGAGAGGGATTATACACTATAAGGCAGTATATTTTCCCCTGTGATTAAGTTGTGGGAATCCCACAGAAATCCCAACAAAAGATATTACAACTTCTACTTCTACTTAGCACACATTGCACCATTTATTTCCATTAGACTAGTGGGTACTACTGTACAACCAGCAGCATCTTAATGTTTTGTTTTGTCTAAGGCAGACAAAACTTTGGTAATTTCATTCCATTCTTCACTTATTTATCACACAATAGCCTTTCCTTTATGAGGCTTTCATCTTCAGTTTCAGCATTGGCATTGGCATTTTATTTAAAATGATATACCACCAAACAAATAGCAGCTTTGTGACGTCAAATGTGCAATAACAGTGTCAAACCTTCATCATGAAAAGCTCAATTAGCTTAATTAGCTATAAACTGCATTTTTATCACTGCCAACAGCACAGCTTTTTCTCTTGCAAAGTTACTTTTCTGCTAAATACTATTTCAAAGTTTATATACTTGGGCTTTTATTATCAAACATATGCATGAAATTAGCTGGATGTCCAACAAATCCTGCATCTGACTGCATAATTCATATCTCCCCAAGGCGTATGTAATCCTGCATGTGTATGATTTCCTGCCCAGTATGAATTAAGCTTAAGCTTTTCCATAAACGCTCTCGGCAGCCTGCTACTTTCATCCTGGAGAGGAGAACCGTGTCCCACAGTACCACTGAAGGAGCAATTACAGGAGCTCAGAAATGCCAACTGTCATGCTACTGTGAGGGACAGCAGCCAGATGTGGACAAACTGCCCCATGTGGGCTTATTTACTGCCAACCTGACAACAATGACTGTATGTGAGCAGGGATTCAATAAGAATAGCACTCCGCCAACACAAACCCCAAACACAATACAAATTGTATAAAAAGCTACTGTACATAATGTGGTGCTCTCCAAATGCTGAAATCCCCCTTTCTCCTTCCAATGTCTGCTGCCGTCCAGCTGCTGTAATGTGCAGTATGATTTGAAGTAGGATTGGGAAAGGAGTGTTTGCCTATGTTAGGATTAGGATCACAGAGAATATGGTAGTGAAGGAGAAGGTGGGACGTGGGAGTGGGAGCACAGCAGCATGAGCTCTAACCACTAATCTCTCATGTCTCTGTTGAGGACTCTCTTCTGCCCTGGGCCACAGTTTGCTGCTGATGAGCTCTGGCCACACCCATCTGACAACACACACGGCTGGGAAATTACTCAGCTATGAATTACTATGAATGTGTGTTATCACTGTCGCCAAAATAATAAAAAAGCGCCACTGTATCATGTGTTCTTGTGAAATATAGAGCAATAATTTCATTTTACCTAGAGTATCTAAAAAAATCCAGGTCTGCGAGATAAGAGATTTAGACAAAACCGTCTGTGATAGAAACTTTTTATAGCCATATTAATATGGTGATGAATGGCGAAATACAGATAAGCATTGTTATTCATGCACAAGCAGCTCAGTCATTATAGTTTCTCAAATAAATTACCACTCCAACAACTTGCAGCCTTGGAACCAAACAGCTTGGCTGTCTACAACCCCTGTGCCTGTCCTGCTTTTTATCATCACTATAAAGTTGGAACCACACCGATCGCTACTCTGCCCTGCCGTTAATCTGATTTTTATACAGCTTGGCACACCACACCAGGGCCCTTGTTGTTCAAAAGACACATGAATCTGCCAGGGGGTTGGTTTGGAGCACATGCCAGTTTATTGGGTGAGCTTGGCACCACTGCACATGAAACTGTAATAAAAACCCATCTGTTAGAAGACTGACGCTGAGCCAGTCCAATAGAACTGGAGCGCGCGTGCGTGTGTGTGTGTGTGTGTGTGTGTGTGTGTGTGTGTGTGTGTGTACACTTGAAGATTTGGCTGACAATATCACAGTCCTCTCCTCTTCAGGGCCTTTTTCATGTTGAAGGGTTGTGATTTTCAGTTGTTTTTCTGATATCAGAAGTATGCTGTTTGTGTTTATATGTAGATATAGATATAGATGTAGATATATAGATATAAATGTATTTTGCCACTGCCACTGGCAAAAATAAGAGAGAAATATTGCAGATTTCATGCAAGACCAAAAATGCAAGCTATTGAACACATACAACATTTGATATGAAACAAAGACACTAGCCACATTGTCCTCAAACACTGTAGATCGCTGTATCAATGCATTTCAGCAACTGTAAATGCTGAATGTCGTGCCCCTCTTATTTCCTTTTGAAGGCAATGATAATGTATAATAGTGTTGTCATGACAACAGGGTCTAGCGATGGAAATAAGCAGCTGCACAGACAAGCAAATGCAAAATTGATTGACTCTGCATTCATGCTCTCTGAATCATGGGATCTGCCTTTGGGAATACTAATGAACACGAGACCAGTTTCACCAGCGGAACAAACATATGATTCTACACAATCTGGAGATCTCATCACCTTACAAATGAAGTAATGCATTTTTCAGGTGGCCATGGGCAGATGGAGCTCCATCTTTCTTCATCTTTTCCTCATTCCCCTTCTCATTATTGCACACTACACCTTTTTCTTTTTTGAGCAGGTAAGATCTCTTGAAATCAGAGCTTTTTAAATATCTTTAACCATTCAAATTTACATGTGTTTGATATGTGAACGCAACAATTTCCCATCATATTCAGAGGCGTTTCATCAGGACAGGCAAACCAGGCAAATGTTTGGGGCCCCAAAATATACTGGGAAAAGGGGGCCTCCGATGGCCACACATGTATTGGAACATTTTGCAATGACAGCTATAAACCCCCTTTTAACGTCTCAGAACGGCAGGCCCCACCCACCCCCCACCCCTCACTCATATTGGGGAATTTTGCAGTGACATTTACAAAGTCATTAAGTAAAGTAACATCCCATAAAGCATAAAGCCACTAGTGCACCGTCGCTGAAAACGGAAACCCCCTATGTGGGGCCCCTTCTAGTTCGAGAGTCAGCTAGCTACCTGTCATAGCCT
>OMLI01024606.1:0-18364 GCA_900302605.1 Rondeletia loricata
TAGCCACTGACAAACGCTTTTAACAAATCATGAACTATGTTGCACCATGTTTCAAAAAGTTATCAATTATGTAATGTTAAAGAAAAATCAACTTACATATTTTTAAATAAATCTTGTCACATTTTGAACTAATGACCAAATCTGCTGCATTTTAAACAAAATTATAACTGTTACATGTCATGAACACACTTTTAAATTGAACACAATTCTTCAATATTTTAATTCAACTTTGCCATGGCACTGCCATGTTGCCACTGACAACATCTGGTATCTGTTTCTTTGTTAGTGTGAAGACTGGCACTGCATGCTGTTCACCAGTGTATTGTAATCTGGTGTGTAACTTGACACTGCAACTGTGAGTGAGTCTTTCAGATGTGCATCAGTGAGGCGTGTTCTGTGTTAGAACAGGCCTGCGGGCTACTCATGTGGTCCTTGGGGGCTAGCTGGTGCCTGCGGGCACCGTGTTGGTGACCCCTGGTCTAACAGATGTAATTTAATTAGTTTTCTAGTTGTCTAATCGCTGTCCAGAAAGGGTTCATGACATGAATGTAACAAATTACAGTATGTGTCACAAAATACAAATTTCCAGGTTGTTCACATTCCACAAGTTATGACACCAAACATTTCTCTAGGCATCTTCTGAACTAAGAATAAACCTCTAAAGGTCTTTTAGTTTTAGCAACATGCGTAAACGAAAAATAGTTTAAAACTAATAAACAACCGAAAAGCAACTTGTTATAATAATTTGAATTGTAAAATTGCACTGAGCAAGCTGAAGTCACTGAAGTGTTATAGGGCCAGAACCATTTGTTTGACTGTAGGCAACAACTAGGCCTACTTCCAGTCGATGACTTGAACCACCACTATGGCCCTTGGGAAACTTTGTCAGTTAATTGAGTTAGCATTTTTCATATGCTAACCCACCTGGTAGCCACCACATTAGTAACAGTCTTAAATTGTATAGAAATTGTAGTTTTTGACTGTATAGAACCTTTCACAAATAAAATGATGTCTCATTCCACTGCCTTAGCAAGTTAATTTCTATGTATGGTCCATCACCAGAGGGTTGGCCATGTCCCACAACTGGGATCAGTTTGATCTGAAGCATGCCCCCTCTCCATTTGATCAGAAGAGGCAAGCTGGTGTTCTCAAGGGCTTTGCACACTTTAGCCAAACTTGTTTCTGAGAGATGAAAATCCGTAATCCATAACAAATGTGGTTTTATGACGGCACAGTGTAGCTACACATAAGTTGCATGATCGTGATTAGCTCTATCGCTCTGTGTCCAACGCCAAATTTCATATACCACTAGGGGGCCCCTGGGCAAGCATGCACCCATGGGCCCCCAACCCCCATGTACTGCCATGTAGACATGGTGACAACTTGTTTCAAGCCAGTGACACAAAGCAACAAACACTGCTAAATGTACAACTTGAAAAGAACCAACAATAAGATAAATATTTCAGGCCTGGTGGTATAAGCCGAAAACCCCCTTAAACAGATGCGGCAGGCGGGATGGCATATTGGTGCAGTCGGCTTCTGTTGGATGGCGTAGCAAGCGTTCTGCAATTTATATTTGCGTTCAAATTTTTGTTCGCTCTGTGTTCAAGACTTAAAACAAAAGTGATCACAAGGAGAGGATGACTAATACGCTCCATTTATTGCATACAAATACTAGAGAACATGGCTAGAGCCCTCCATATCAGTAGAGACCGTAGTTAGGGCCCACATAATTCGAAATTGGGACCCATGGGGTCTGTCTGGGTCCCGTCGGGGCACATTTCTATTTAATTAGTGATATGTTGGAAAATGTATTGAACATGGACGTGGTGCTTGGTCGGTAATCAGGCCTTGGCTGCAGGGAAAACAAGTTTTCTGTGAAGATGGGCTTAACACAGAGTTATTTTGTTTATCAATCCATGATCATATTTTAGAGAAACTTCAAAGCTTTAAATCTTCTAGATTACAGTTGTAACCTGATCCACTATCCTACTTAAGCATAAGCTTGTGATTTATGTAAAAAAAAAATGCTCAACAAATTTTTCAGAAACACAATCCTTACTTAAAAGTCCTTATTTAAAAAGCCATCACAACATTTATTTTCATGTGTTAAAAAAACAACCCGCAATCACACAATATTAAATTTCACCAGACATTTGACATTCATTTGATATTTGAAATTCATTGGGACAGAGCACTAAAACTATTGTGGTATACATTTGCGATTTATATACTAAAGTTAGAATATCCACAGCATACTCTACAAAACACGAAATTAGAGCTTCTAACTCTACTTGAAATGCAGAAATCATTGAAGACTCTCAGATGATGCTGACAGATTGATACCAAGATTAAAACATTATTCATGGGTGAAAATGACAAAGGATAGAAAAGCAAGTTTTTGAGTAGCTTTTTTAAATTTGGGATTGCTTTTGATCCATAACCCCCACACCAATCACTGTTGCATAAACAGTGATGTCGCTCTCAGTAGCTTGTGTTTTTGATGGTGATCTTTTGAGCCGCCTCAATCTTAAAATCGTTGATACCTGAAGGAGCAAACAATCATTCTTTTACCATTGTGCAATTGAACCATGACATCAAAGTTATAGAGCTAAAGCTGTATTGATTGGTAAGTCACAATGTAATCTGTGTGTGTGTGTGTGTGTGTGTGTGTGTCCCCTCACCCTGACTGAGACCAGTGCCATCTGAAGAGAGGTGCCAGTATCTGCGGTCACTCTGTCTGGCCTGCTCTTCATTCACCACACTGAGGAAGGGCCCCCACAGGCTGGACTCCTTCTCAAACCTGCAGCACACAATGAAAGATTTCTCGCTGCAGGCAATCACATTGGACTTGGAAAACGCTGAAATACAACGATCACAAACAATCACATTAACTCACGTGAAGCTGACATTCTTCCCCTGGAGAAGTTCCAGGGCTTTCAACAGGGAGCTGCCCTTTGGTACATCCACAGAATAAACAGCAGCCGCCCCACTGGATTTCACCACTTCCACCATCAGAGCCACTTTGGTCTGGCTTGGTAATACCAGCACAGGCTCCCTGGGCTCCAGGACCAGACTGTCTGCAGGAGAGCGCACAGCAAGACAAAAACAGTGAGAATACAGAATACTGAGCCTAAAAACACAGTGACCACAGAGATTAGAGATAACGCTGCATATACCATCCTCATTGCGGCACTCCTTGCTTTTTACATGCAGGTAGGATTTCTGCTGGAGAGCTGGCAGTGTTTGAGATATGGCCATGGGGTTGTGATATGTGTTGTTTCTGGCGTCTGTCCTCATGGCCTCCATAGATGCAGCATACTCCGCAACCTGGCTGCCCATTGCCAATAAGGCCTTGGAGACAGAGAGACAGGAACGATTGGGAGACAGAGGGGGATGACACGCGAAGAGGGTCTTGGGCCAGATTTGAACCCAGGACGTTGCGTTTACACGGTATGTGCCTTAGCCCACTGAGTCACCAGGACGCCCCGGCAGCACATTCAGTTTTATGAGGTTTCATACAGTAAGTTTAATTACAAAGATTTGGAGGGAGAGAGAGAGAGAGATCCTTACCTGAACTGCTAGTCCTGTGCTGAACTCGTTGCCTATATGACCATCGGCCCGGCGTGAGGCCAGGAGCTTCTGCTTGATCTTACCAAGAGCTGTGTCCAGATCAGCAGCGTTCTGCACATGGGAGCCAGCATCCTTCACACACTGAAGTGCCATTCCAGCCATGGCATAGGTGTCTGGGGAGGGAATGGGATTAAGAGAATTTAACTTGATGCAAAAAAACACAAAGGACTGAGCTGTTAGCAAATATAATCATTGGATGCCTCTCATATGTAAACATATCAATGGCATTAACAGCCCTGAGGCTTACGAATATGTACAGGTTCCCACCACGGGCCTACATTCTGGTAAATTACTGTAAAGTGATCCACTGGTAGAATTATCATTAGAGAACTTCACAGAATTTAGGATTTTCCCTGGCTTTTCCTGTCTGGAATATGACTCTAAACTCTAGCCAGCAAAATACTCATGGTACATGTACAGAGAGTTGCCTGTGTGGTTATTTGTATAGCCCACAAATTAAAAACAAAACAATAATAGCTTTCAATAATTAAGCATGTGAGAGAATAAGAACTATTGAAATATTCCACAATCCACTTTCATGGAGAAAATTATTTTCAGAGTGTGTGCCACATTTTTCAAACAGAGACCATCTGAACTTTGGAAAGACACTCCAATCTTCCATTCCAATCTTAATGCGAGTCCCACAAACTCTAGAGGACTCTGGCATATTTGGATGTAATGCAATTAACCACTTAGTTAATGCATTATCCTGGAGCAATTGGATGACTAATTTCACATCCAGATGACTAACCAGGGTGTATTTGAAGAGCTGAAAAAATCAAATCCAGAGCACCAACTGCTTTACACTGGACTCACCTGGTGTGGTGAACCATGGCATGAGTATGGCCAAATGGGATAGTAGCATCCCCGTTGACTTTAGGACCAGCAACAATGTCCGCAGTGCTCAAAGCCAGAGGGCCAATAACTGGTTTGTCCTACACTCTGGCATTGCCAACACTTGGTATGGTGAATGATGATGAAGTAGAGGACATGGAGCAGGAGCCCTTTTACTACTACACCAACAACACAACAGTGAACCCATGCTTCCTACCATCTCCCTCCACCATGGACAGCCTGCGACCCTACATCTCCATCCACTGTCCTACCTACAGTACAGAGGTCAGTCCTATTGCAGCTCCAGCTTCTACTGTGTTCTGTCCTATCTACTCCAAATAAACAAATAAATAAATACATAAATAAATAAATCTACTGGTAGGACAGAAGCTCTCTGGGGAGAGAACTCTTTAACGTGGCCCAAACAAGAGCCAGTGGTTCCCAGCAAGTGAGAAAAGCATGCCTTCTCCAACACCGTGTTCTGTCTCCGGGGCTCCTTCAGACATGGTACTGTTCAGAAGCTGTCCAGGAGGAGAACCCTGAAAGGCGTGGCCGTGGAGGATGAGCCCCCAGTGGAGTAAAGGAAGATGACCATATCAGTCTGTTCACGTCGATACCAATTAAAGAGAACACCACAAAGAATCTTTGCCACTGCTGACCTTATTGAGAAAGAAATGGACACCACCATACTAAAGGCCTAAGGCTATAGTATCATCATTTTGAACAATCATGCAATTGTTGTTTTGAAGGTGTTTGTATTTTACAAATAAATCATTGGAAACCTTGTTTGAAGTACTTATTGGTTTGAAAAGGTCTGCTATTTCATAACTTTTCTATTTTACTGACTTGCTGACAAATTAACTCATAAAAAGATGGTAAACTCGTGTGCATCATTTAGTCATGCCAATTCATAGTATTCCCATGATGTCACATGCATTTCCTACCAATATGGCGCTTTACAATATACACAGCTCATTGGCTGCTGCTGTCATTTGATTATAATCACCTGTTCATTTATTACAATCACCTGTTATTTTCCTACCAAATGGCCGTGTGGTGATGTAAAAGAATACTATGAAAATACGAGTTTATTTTGTGTGTGCATGTGCATGTTCTGTGTGTGTATGTGTGGGAGGGAAGAAACACCTGAAAGAAATGAGTAATCTCATGTTTTAGATAAGGCTATCCTAAATGAATTGTGAACAGTTAATAGTGGTAAGTACTACAAACCTATGAAGCTAATTACTGAGAATTGACATCATATAGACAACTGTGAAGCATACCTATAACACACTCACCAACACACTCGGAGTCCCCATGTTTGATGCGGCCATGTTCTACAGCCTTGATGAGCTTGTTGCTGACGTGGGTGTTGACCCTGATGCCACTCACGCAAAGAGCCAGCACACCCTGAGAGTACTGGTAATAATTGGTCAAAGGGCGGTGACTGTCTGCATAAAGGAGAGAATAAATAAATAACTCTTTCACATAAATGCCTTGAATTTCCATTCTGACCAAGTATCTCAAATAAATATATTTTGAACAAATTTTGTAGCACAAGAATATGTGCAAAAAGTCTCGGAGAGTGAACACTTTTTAGGACCCCTGTAGGTCTTCTAAAGGTCGGAGGAGAGCTTACAGGCGATGTGTTCCTTTTCTTGCTCCATCTGCCTCTTCAGGTGGGTCAGCAGGGTCTCGCTCGTCTCACTGACAGTGAAGCTGACTGTGTTCAGGTCGTAGCAGGAGGCCTTCAAAGCCAGAGCGTACAGGGCCAGGAGGCCCACCACAGACTGGCCACGAGAGAGAGAGCTGAGGAGGATACAGGAGACTGGGGGTCAGGTGAGGACGATTCCATCAAGGAACATTTTTAATTCCATTTACGTATAGACTTAAAATAGCATTGCTTTTGTTTTGCCTCAGAGATGAGGAAAGTCAAAGAATAAGGCTATTTATAAACAGTGCATTACCTTTCAATGTCATTGTGCAATTGAGATTTCAGTTTATTCAGGTGATCATTCTCCTTGTCGAGGTTGTGGTAATCAGAAAGCCGTAATGCCAAGTGCACACTGGGATTGGGGAGTCCTTCCTGCCCCTCTAGAGAGCGTAGGAGCTCCTTATTGAGTGACAGGAGCAGTTCACTGTTGTTCGATCCCTCAGTATCTGGATTAATACATTACCAGAGAAACAGGTACATCAAAAAGTTAGATGACAGAAACATGAAGGACACATAAAAAACGATTCAGTGACACTCTGTGAGGTCAACATCAACCTTTAAAAGGCATTGCAAAACTGCTGCTGCATCAGCAGTCACGTGCAGCAGGAGGAAACTAAGACCATGGCGTCTTAATAAGTTAAGGAATTTTCACTCATATATTTAAGTACCTATTTCCTGAATCTATCCTTGATGCTACCCTTGACACTGAAGATCAAAAAGGTAGCACAATTATCTGTCATTTCTAGCAGTTTGCAGAAAGCATTATGTAAATAACTTGATAACAACAGCACTTCTCTCTGTGGGCAAACAATATCAAGCCCATTCAGACTCATGAAATAGGTAATTGCAAAATCAGTGAATGTCCAGACCAGTGAGTCAGTGTATTTGCAAACTGGGTTATTTCCCAGATTCTGGTAAGGACAGTCTGGGTTTGTTCAAACAAAACTTTAACAGCTATGCTAGAATAACTACTGTAAACGTTTATTGGTTGGGGTGATAGTTGGATTAATGGAAATAGTTACCACATGGTTTACTGGAGACAAAAGCCAGTAGTCCTGCAAGAATGATCAAAGAGTTCATTCTGGATAACCTGGATAGAGCAAAAAAAGTGCAAACAAATCCACAGATTCAGCTGAAACGTTAAAGTAACAACATAGGGCATATTGTAACTAATTGCGAGCTAGGCAGTCATGACATAAAACGAGAATACAGATATCAATCAATAAATCATTAACTTAAAAATGCTATATTCCTATGGATTGCATACATTTAACAGTCTATGTAGTGACGTTAGGTAACTAACACCACCGTTATTCTAACTTTTCGCAGTAGCTTTTTGTCTAAGTCTTGTTATAAACAGCATTGTGTGTTACCTCGTCTGAGAGAGACTCCAGTGTCACGAATCAAAGCTGAGTGAGGAAACACGCTGAGACAACAATTTCACTGTCACATGACTTGTCATTTGCGATGACAAAGGGATACTTGCTGAAAAGAGCACGACGGCCCCTTTAAAACATCTGTTGGTAGGGGTTCGGCCCGAGAGGAGGAAGAAGCAAAAAGTTACTTATCTTGTCAAAAATACGCTCTTTGGTACTACTGAGAAGAGGAAAAGCAGAGAGGGATTTATCTTCACAAACGATCTTTGACTAGTAGTGCTGCTGGTACTTCCTGTCATTGGTGGCGATGGGAAAATCTGAGACTTAAGGAGCTAAATGTGCCTCCGTGCTATTAACATTATCTGTTAACTTCATTTATTTAACCGTCACCGTGCTGCTATGCCGTCTTGCCCATTGCTAAATGTATTAGCTACATGGTTTAGCTTGCTTGCTCATATTAACTACAAGTCCCACAAACCACGTAACGTAACGGATACGTATCTTCCTTTCTAGAACCTTGACGACTTTCTGCTGCGACTCACTTTTTCTGATTTTAGCCAGGTTACTTGTGAAACAATTAATACCAAACTGACTGTTATTTGAGGGGGGTTTCTACTCGATGGCTGCATTTAAATATACGGTAGTGAAATGTTCAGCGTGCAAACAGTGTAATGCCAGCTAATGGGAATATGCAAAAGAAAGAGTGTGAACTGAGTGGAGACGTTAGCAAACCGTCAACATCAACACAAACATCAAGGGGCGTGTCAGTAGCACAGGTCGGCTAGCAGACGTTTCTGGCTAAGAAACCTCGCTTGCAAAGTTGTTATTCAACGCAAGGATGAATTCCTCCTGGTGTGTTATCCGGCTATTTGCATAGAAGGTAACCTAACAAATGACAATGGCGTAGCTATAACCAGCTTTCTTCGTAAAACGGGCCCCATGCTACTGCACGTTTCTAACTTAGCTATTTGTGTCACTTGTCATCATAACACGAACTGCGTCATGTGCAGACAATATTCTACCCTTGATGTATTATTGATACAGATCGTTACTGATCTTCCAGAACAAATCCCTCTGTAGTAATCTACTCGTCCATCATCCAGTGTTATCTTCTCTCTTCGAGTGGATCACCATGCATCACACCAGTACCACAAGTAGTGAGCTGGGGTGTCTGCCAGCCATGTATTCATTCTCGGGCCTCACAAGCCTTCCTGAAATGGGGATTGACCTTGGACCTCCAAGTACCTCTGGTCACCTGCAGAAAGGAGCACTCTCTAACACGTGAGAGTCAGATGGGTCCTATGGGGCTCATCAATTCACTTCATACATTTATCAGAAATGCATTGTTTGTTATCATATTTACCCCTGTATTCTTTGTTTTGTGACTGTGATGAAAAGTGTATTAAATGCATCGACTGAAGGCTTCAGATGTTTTATAATGTTTGACTCATCATACGTGACGCATCTCTGTCTCCTCACTTGTCCCACAGCAGCTGGGAGAGGCGGTGCCTTAGGAAGCATAGGAGGAGAGCTGATGATGAGTGAGTTACAGATGCAAAGAGGGCAAATATATTGAACATTTGACATTACTTGCCATGTTCACCTACAACACTTAAAATATGTATCTTTCTGTTTCCTCAGAGGATGCAGTGCCAAAAGGAGGCGGCTGATGGTGGAGGCAGAATCCGACATTTTGGAAAACTCCAGCTTCAGCGTTGGACATGATTGGCCTCCAGCGAACAGCTGCCCTCCTCTTTCTGCACAACAAGCCAGCCCTGCACTTCCACAACCCTGCCCGGGGCCTCAGGACTCGCTTCCGCCTCAGTCCTCTACCACCCTGTCCCGACCGGAGACGGAGGGCTCCTGCATGGAGATAGAGGCAGCTCAGAGGAGACTTCAGGAGATCGAGGATAGGTGAGCAATACTAAGCTTTCAGGCTATAGTGTAACTATGTAACAGAGACTCTCCATACTAGAATCTACTTGCATTATATAGGGTGTCTGAACAGTTTGGAATCACAGGGAAACTGCCAAGTAAATGAGTATCAGAGTGTCCGACTGCTTGTCAGAAACGGGATTCGAACCCACGCCTCCATTCAGAGACCAAAAACCGCGCCGCTTAAACCACTTAGATATCCGGGTAACTAGTGTTTGCAGGGTAAACAAGCACAAGAAAAAAATATATGGTGTTACTTGTCCCAATAATTCCAGATGTTTCAGACATCCTGTATTGTTATTATCATAGAACTGATCTGTTACTACCTTTGAGTGGATACTGAGATTTTGATGTATCACAGAATAACGCTGGAGGATGATGATGAGGATGAAGATCTGGATGTAGAGCCAGCCCTGAGACGGCCAGTGCTGGTGATATCTGACAGTTTGAGGGAAGGTCTACAGCGCGGCATCAGTGACATCCTCCCCCACACAGTAGCCCAGTCTGTGTAAGTGCTCCTCTCTTTGTTGTCAGAATCGGATTCAAAGAAATGTGGTTACATGAGTCATGTTCCACTGGCTGAGTTTCTTCCTTTGAGAGCTCCAGATATACACTTAGCATTTTCCTTGGTCCTACTTTTTGTCTCACCTGCTTCTCTCTCGTACCCTCAGGAGCCATTCCTGTATGGAGTTGGTGGTGTGGCGGCCACCGGAGGATGCTTTGTCTCGGAGGCTGAAGGACTCCCTACAGAGGCAGCGTAAACAGCAGACAGCATGTCGGCAACCCCCAACTCCATGTCCGTCTCCCACCCCTCAGAGTCCACTCAGCCCCACAAGCCCACCTGCAGACACACCCCCCCCTCTCTACAGCTTTCCTGAGGCCCACAGCTTTGGCGAGGAGGACATGGAACTGTAGTTGTGGTTGACGCCTTGAAAAGCCATGACAAAGCAGAAAAGACTGCAGATAGTCAGACATTACACTCTACAGGACTCGGTACCAGTTATGTTGGCCAGCTTGGCAAGGCATGTTGGCTCTACATGAATATTGTGCTATTTTGGCCAATTTGTGCAACACGTCCTTTGCTGTACAATCACTTATTTTTGGTCTTCTGACTATAAGCCCTAACAATTAATTATAAGGTGGCAGGGACCACAAAGCTTCAGGGTTTTTGTTAATTTATCATTTTTATTCACTTTATTAATTTCTGTGAAATCTCTAAGGCTTGTCAGGATCTGAAGAGTTTCAAAGGTTGACCTTCTGTAGAAACCCTTATGTAACCAGTTTCATATAATTAACAGAAAATAGCCTTTGCATTTACAGAAATAAGTAGGTATGATGTGTGTTTTACCAAAGCTTGGCCTAGAGAACACACTGATATATATGAGCTTGTTCTTTGTTCAACATGAGAGTGCAGCACCTGATTTTTGTAAAATCTTTATCTTCAGCTTTTGGGCTTAGCTACCAGGATATTGAAAACTGTCCTTGTTTTCACATTTGCTGACAGCATAGCTTCTTGCTTGGAGTTGTTGGCGTCAATGGAGTATGTAATCTACAGTATACAGTGGTACTTGTTTGCTTTGGAGGAAAGAGTATCCTCCCATAGTGATAAGCAAGTCAACCTTCTGTGAGCTGTGATGAAATTATAATGAAGTCATGGAAATGCACCTTTTGTGATTTGATTGTATTTTCATATGTACCTTACCAGAATCATGACCAGCCATTAAGTGTTACTACTTTATATTTGTTTCCAAATAAAATCTTATGTTGCCATGTCTGTGTATTAATTCCATTATAAATTGTGCATGCTGTATGCATAGTTAACAGTATGAACACAATTTACCCTATGAATGAACACAATTTTCACAATGTTGATTAAGACATTTATTTGGAAGTCGAACGCTAATGACATAATTTTCTTTAAACGTGCCAGAAAAATACTTTTTCTTTATTGTACAATTTGCAAAGGTGTACACCATGAATGGTAGAACCTATATGGTTATACAAGGGATTCCCACACAAGAAAACTGCCAACCTTATGAGGCTGTTGTCTGACGGGCGTAGCTCACATGATCTTTCATCTCCAGTGAGGTGATCAGGCAGTTCATCACTCATTCACTTACACAGTCCAGTCTAACCTTAAGCCATAAAACTTGACTGCCTCATCACAGAGGAATGTGAATTTAATGACCAAAGTTTTTGTTGTGCTGTCATTTGTCACTGTGACCTGCTGGTCAATCCCCTGTCACATGGAGAAGTACATAGGTTACAGTGAATTATTAATCTCCAAGGTCAACAAACATTACGTGAAATGCTTGAGACTCAGATTTATAGTAGCGCATGTACACCAGGGTTGGGGTCATTCATGAACTGAATTGAGAATGCATGGTAAATTCCAATTGGAATTGGAATTGCACCCAGCTCTAAGGAAACAGAATTGGAATTGAATTGGAATGACAGTAAACAGAGTTGAATTCCATTAAATTCCATGAAATTCCACATCTAAGAGAGGTTGTCTTGACTTGCTAAACATTATAAATCAAACATTATGAATCAAATAAAAGACAGTTAAACAAATCAAATACAGTCAATCATAATGTATGTATTACGATTACATGTTATGCACCTGAAAGGTACCTTTAACATTTTATGATATTCAGTATTGATAATATATGACACTATTTGTAATCTCAGATATGTGGTAAGAAAAAACAAAAAAACATGGAATTTCACAGAATTTAATTGAATTAAATTAAATTGGAATTGGAATTGATGAGTTAATTCATTAATTGACCCCAACCCTGATGTACACACACACACTCTCATTTGGTAAGGTGCAAGGTCTTTAACTCGGGACTGTCCTGATTGATGAGTAGCTCTGAATCCGGGCACTGTCTTGAGATTGAGTGATCTGGATTGGAGACACCCATATTAGCTCATTTTACAAAGACAAGCACAACAATAATATTATTCAAATGGAAATGATTACACTATATCTACAATGGCTGCATTTGCCTTGTCATGTTTTCAACAGTTTTGGAACTAATTTTAGATTTATTTTAGGAAAGTACTTCAAATGAGATCCAAAAGTGCTGTGAAGAAGAGAATGAGGTAGTTTGTGGTCTGCTTCCTGTTTACTGTGGTGCTACTAGTTTATCGTGCTACTTGTCATTTATAAATGTATGCTGTGAATGCACCTTCCATCCATTAATTACATATGCCTTTGTAATTTGAGTGCAAGTGAACAAGCTTCAGCTTCCTGCACTGTAAACGTCCTTGACAAATTGTTATTGATCAGTGCTTTTCCTATTTTGCAATGCAGTCTGCTGCCTGCGAGATTTATTCCACTCTATCAATACTTGCACAGCTTGAACCTCTTTCAAAAGTACATTTTGCAGTGAGCAGCTGGGAACATTCAGGGTCTATAAATAATGACAATGTGGATTTCAGTCCACATACATTCTAAGATAATTAATCTGAAAATAAAGAAATTAGTCTCTTGGTCTCAAAATAAATTAAAAGTACAAATTGTTTCATAGCTGTTGCAGTAAAATAATTGTTTATGACCCAGTGAAAACGCAGCCAATAACGTCACGCAGGATAACACTGAAAGATTGGAAACTCAACTATCAACAGTTATCCACTATTAAGAGAAAGTACTCACTGTTTCAAGATAGGACCCTGACAAATCCAAAGGGATCTTCTTTAGAGGAGAGGGGCTGCAGGCGTAGGCCTGGTTTTCAGCACGGAGCTGCTTCACCCTGCTCTGGAGGTGACGCAGCAGCTTGAAGGAGGCCATATCTGAGGCCCCAGGGGAGGCAGCACAGTCCCCAGCATGGAAGGAGGGACAGGAGACTGAATACTGAGCTCCATAGTCATTGCATTCCTGATGGGAGACACAGGTAGAGAGGGAGAGTTTATTTTTTATTTTTTATGAACGATTGAATGGTAAGTACAATCGGAACAAGCTGAAATTGTCTCTATGAGCTTGATGTTCATGCTCCCACAGGTCTCACATGGTACAAAATGTTTACCCTTGAAATGAGCCTCATCTCTCCTTCAAGCTTCTCAGGCTTCCCCTGCCTCTCCTCTCGTGCCTTCGATGTCTTCCTGGAAAACAAACAAACTTAGATTTGAAAGGTTGTTAGTTGTAAATAAACACCATTGCATGGAGGAGTTATGGATTCACATGTATGGTTAATGATGTTACATCTACAGTATGGTCTAAACAACATATCACAGTGAGTTGAGATTAGTTCATGGTTTTGTGAGGACAACAAGAGAGCTGGTTAGTATGTCATCTACTCTTCACAGACAAAGAAACCAGTTTACCTGCCCTTTAACAACTTTGCCTTGCAGCTGTGGGATGGCAAAAATTAGAACAGAACTGAAAGAAAAAAATATATAGCTTTTGATTTTGATTTCTATTCTCTTGATCCCCAAGATCTACAGGGTCTCTGGGCCGTTGTGAAGGGAAGAGCAAGTGTGATTTTCATTTCCAAATAGCATGAGAGGACACTGCTCCTTACTTATAATCCAGGGAAGATGCAGAACTTTTACTCAAAGTACAAAACTATTTTGCAATATTTATGCGGCTGCACTTTGACTCAGGTTGGGGAATGCACTATCCACACGAGGCATGTTACCTCTCCAGCTCAGCTGTCAACTCTTCTTCAAACTTGCGTGCCAGACGGGCAGCTGTCTGTTCCTTCCACTGACCCATGCTCCTCTGGACCTGCCTTAGCTCCAGGTCTTTGGCCTTCAGTTGCCTGCGAAGAGACGCTGCCACTCCTCCCCCCTCATCCCCTCCCTCGCACATCTGAGCCCGGTTCAGACTGCTTAACTCCTCAATGTGCTCCTGCAGAAAAGAGATTGGGCGTATGATATCAATGCTCAAATGAATGTTTTTGTTTGTGTCTATGTACGGCGACATGAGTTTTACAAAGTGTGTGAACATTGTAAGGTAAAGTTCATACCTGAATGAGCCGCTCCTTCAGAGAATTCAAAGCCTGGTCTCTCTCCATCCCCATCTGTTCCCTCTGAATGTGAAATTCTCGCTCCTGAAAAACCAAATATGAACTTGTAAACATGTATCCATGTGTGTTTGCATACACTAGGTACTATATATACCAAACATACCTTGTCTTGAGTCAGTTGCTCAGTGGTTTGTTTCTGAGAATCAAGCTCCTGGTGCAGATGACTAATCAAGTGCTGTAACTGCTCTCTCAGTGTTTGCAGGTTTTCGAGCGCCTCTGCCACTGTAGGACTGCACAATAAAAGAGCATCAAAATTAAAAACTGAAAATCAAATGGAAATACACCATGCTGTTTAAAAAAAGTATCCTTGAGACTCCTTTCTGAACCAAAGAGAGAGAACACATGTAAGCCAGTGCAGGAAAGTATACCTGTGAGGGAGTTGCATACTACTTCCTCTGGCTCCACTCTGTTCCAGTAAGAGGTGTAGATGCTGGCACTCTGCCCCCAGCTCCTGGGCCCAGTGCCTGAGCTGCTGTTCCAGCCTGGCTGTGGCTTGCTTGTGGCTGCTCCCCCTCTCTCCCAGCATCATCCGGAGTCTGTCAGCCTCCTCCTCCGCCAGCTGAACAGCCCGTTCGAGCCTCAACACCTTCTTCTGACTCTCCTATGACCACAGACCACCATATTAACTTTTCTACAACACTTCACATCACTTCATGTCCTGTAAATTGTCTGCAAATGCATGTTGAGAGTGTGTATGGTTTTCTTGCACCTGTTCCATGTGTCTATGCAACCTCTGCACAGACTCCTGCTCTCTCTGCTGCACACAGCCTTCGCTCTCCAACTCCTGCACTCTCTTATAGATGGAAAGAAGAACATATAAGGACAGAGGAGGTAAATGTATTCTCTGTTATATTTATAGTAGTAATGTTACATGCCATGATTCATAGACATCTTACTGTTTGCAGTTCCACCACTTTATTTTGAAGAGCCAGTGCATTCCTCTTCTCTCGTTCCATCTCACTCCTCACTCTCTCCAGGCTCTTTCTGTTTTGCTCCTCCAGTATCCCACAATGCACCTGCACAGCTTCCACTTTTTCTGCCTCCCACTTCCTCCTCTCCTCCTCTATTGCTTTGCGCACCTGAGTTTGCATCATGCAATCATGATGAAGAAGGTTGTGTAGGTCTTTGTCAAGCAGAGGATTATGTATATGCAGGGATTATACAGACCTTCTCTAAGGCTTCTACATGCAGCTCCTCTTCACGGTTCTTCGCCACCTCCCTCTGCTGCTCAAGAGATTCCCTTAGCTTCCTTGCTTCTTCCTCTTTTAGCTGCCAGGAAGGGGAAAATATGCTAAAAATATATGTTCTCATGATAGTGCAAGGTGCAAGGATAAAAGAGTTTATGCTGTGGTAGCAGTGGTTTTCTAACTTTTTCTCAGAGGGCACCTCAGCCTGCTTATGAACCTGAACACACAACAGCCAGGGGGATCGTAATGTCATCATTCAGACTTTGAGGAAGAATCTGTATTTCAGTATTGCGGAAATCTTTGTCACCTTCTGGATCTGTTGCTCATGAGCCAAAGCCAACTCCTTGTTCCGCTGCTCTAATTCTGCCTTCTGAATCGGAAAAGAGGGTCCATATTACTTTACACTTTAAATATCATGACTTGTAGACATCCAAACTCACAGACAGGCTCCACCTGTCTCCACACTTACCATCACTCTATGGGCCTGCTCCTGGGCTTTTCTCAGTGCAATGCAGTGCTGGTTTTTCAGGTTGTGGAGCTCCCCCTGCAGTCCATCTCTTTCTGTTTGCAAGGCACTATGTTCTTCCTGTAAACCCAGCAGCTGCAGTTCCCTCTGGGCCAAAATCCTCTCCAGGGATTCCACCTTAACCTTGCATTCTCCCAATTCACCCTGCAGCTCACTCATTTGAAACTCAAAAGCCTGAGTGAGAGAGAGAGAGAGCACAAAGAGTACAGAGACTGAGAATAAGAAATATACAAAAGGGGGATGCTGACATAGTAGCGTAGTATCTGTATAAATGTCTGTTTTTTATTCTAAATGATCAAAGTAATTAATGATGACACCTCCATCTGCTCCTGTTTCTGCCTCTGTTTCTCCTCCAGACAAGCACAGCTGTTCCTCAGTGAGCTCTCCTCCTCTGTGACCCGTTGGAGCTCCTCACGAGCCTCCTCCAGCTTCTGCTCCAACAACATATATGAACACATCAAACTCAGAATCAAAATCTGCCTTTCAGACAAAAAACAAAATTGCCTTCTCTCTGTATACAGTTTCACTCTAATACTGTACTTCTTGCATGGAATCTAGCTTGTCTCTTGTGCGCCGCTGTTCAGCAAACAGTTCTGATTTGGCACTGTCCAGCTGTCTTTCCATCTCCTCCCTCTCCAGCACTGACACGACGACACTGCTCTGTTTCTGAAACAGTGGGGCAAAAAGATGATGATTAAGTGTTGCATTAAAAATGGATTGAGATATTGAAACTTGCAACCAAATATTGAAAGACATATTGAGTGAGTCAGGGTACATTACCCTCTCCATGCAGGCCCCATCCTGTAGAGCCATTCTGCGTTGACACAGAGTTGCCAGTTCTTCCTCCATGCCCCTAACCTCCTGCAGACAGGAGTCTCTCTGCCTCTGCAGCTTACGCAGCTGGCAACTATGACACATTCACCACTGTATTACTCTTGTACAGTACTATCTCTCACAGAGGATTATGTCAGCGCAATTTCATGTTACCACCTTGACCCCTATGGCTCTGTACAATGTAAGATCAGTAGTGGTCTGGTTACACACCTGATGGAGTCTGTCTCGGCCCTGCTGTCTCTCAGACTGGATTCCAAACTCCGCCTCTCCCACTCCATCTGCGCTGTCTCTGCACTCAGCCGCTCCAGCTCCTGCAAGGCATGCTGGGACACAAACCGTAACCGTCAGCGTTAGTGAGACTTCTATACACAGTATTCTGATAAACATTTGAAGATGCTGCACTGTACCTTCCTTCTCTGTTGAAGTTCAGAGAGCGAGAGCTCGACTTCACTTAACTGAGTTCTCTTCAACTTTAGTGTCTCCTCGTCTTTTTCACATTTCTAAAGCAAACCCACACCAAGCTAGACAATGACTGATGCACATGTTCACAGGATAATTTATACAACACACATACACTGTGTACATACACTGCACACCAGTGGCGGCTGGTGATAACATTTTTTGGTGGGGCGCAGGTTAGGGGGGTCCGGGGGCATGCTCCCCCGAGAAGAATTTTTTTAAATATCAACTTTAAAATCTGGATTTACAGTAGTGATGGGCATTCCGAGTCTTTTCGAGGAGCTGGATCTTTTGGCTCCGTTCACTAAAAAGAGCCGTTCATTTGGCTCTCATTTGGCTCTTCGTTCCGGTTTTTTGAAAAAAATGCAGTTTGATTTTCCACTTACGTCCTGTGAGTGTCGGACGCATTCGACAGTGCTGCCACGGTGTCCGTGACATTTCTATGGTTTTATTTAGTGTAATGTATAGGCCTATGTTTGTTGATTAATGTGTTATATTAATTATTAATTACCCACAGTTTAATTAAATACGACTAGATCACTTCATCTAAATTCTACACCGTTATTATATAACATTTTATATAGCTAATCCAGCCGGCATAGAAATAAAGGTTAAATAAATAAAAGAAAATACACAGTAGACGGTGACAAAAACTAAAAAATTATACACTGGAAATACGCTATTATTTGGTACTTGATTTTTAATTTGATTCTTTACAGAATATTCACATATGATTTACTTGAGAGAAAATAGTGTCTTGTCAGCTGTCAGTTTCAAGACTGATGTGTGGTATAGGGTTGTCAAAAGTATCGATACTATCGAAAAGTATCGAA
>OMLI01024634.1:0-12966 GCA_900302605.1 Rondeletia loricata
GGACATCAGGATTAGGTTCTGTGCCTCTAATCACTTAACTCCTCACACCTGACGGCACACTATTAACTTTGACTGTCTCCAGTGACCCCGTGGGTCGTTGCCCATCACATCAAGTTTTTATTAGGGAATTTTCCTCATCATTAGCCATGGCCTGGAAACGAGCCATTAATATTCATACTGGCAAACCAAAATGAGGTCCCACTGATTTTCCATCATCCAGGCTATCTGCGCAGCTGCCGCCGTTAACAATGGCCCCAACGCTGCACATTCACCAAGTATCATTATGGGCTCCATAAAGCTCTTTCTCTGGGTCTGCTGTGATGGGAAGGAGAGCGAGGTGGAGGCGGAGGAGGAGAAGGCTGTGAGGCTCGGAGCCAGCTGACACCAGTCTGAGAGAAACTGCCCAGCTCTGCCAACAATCTGCCTGGAAGTCTCATCCATAAAGACCGGTGCTGTCAATGCTAACAACCGCTGCAGTCTCTGCCAGGGACACAGCTGAGAGTTCCCTCAGTGCTCTCACATTAGAGCACACGCTGTTTATCAGCCTGAGATAGATGGCAGCTAGAAACGCACCCCTTTGGGAAGGTGTGAGGGCTCATACAAAACACTGACATATCTGTATATATATATCAACAGAGATGGTTAATCTATGAAGAAACTGTCTATTCATCTTTGAATGTACACTGAATGATATAAACAAAAATCTACATTCTACATGATTACTCACAAGAAAGAAATGCAATATTTTGAATAGATTTACTAGCAGATATTTCTAATATCTCTTTAAAATATGGGGCATTGCAGTCCGCATGGTATCAGAACACCAGGCGTCTGAGTGGACACCTCCCGCGTATCCAAGATGGCCTCCCGTGTTTCCACAGATCGCAGCTCGTCGTAGAAATGATCCGCCCTGTTCCCGTCTGCCGCTCTGTTACCAGAGGAGGGCATCTCTCATCTCTGCTGCCAATGAGAGCAGGTGCTCAGGCGCCACGCAATGTGAACTCAGGCCCGATAAGGTGCTTCAGAGCAACAATGTCCCAGGCATCTCATCCTGATAAGACTCCTCTCTCTTCCCCACTCACCTGAACTGAGACTAGCAGGGGAAGGCCTCTCCTGCGTCATGGGTGAAAGCAGCAATTAACTGACAACTCCCTGGCAGGCCTAGATAAACTTAAGTGGAGAGCATCGAGCGGGGAAGAGCCCGCACGGCAATCTGCGGGACATGGCGCAGCATAATAGGAAAAGGGGTAACATGAAAGCGGGGGAGTAAATGGTGAACTGTTATGTGAAAGGGGAGGGCCACTCGCTATTGTCAGGCTTGAGAGTTGTAAAAAGTAAAAATGTACTTTGACAGATTACTTATTGGGCGTGTATATGGTATTTATTTAGTGGATGGTGGATATTATACTGTTGAATTACCTGAGTGGGAAAACGCTCTCTTGATTTCATCAAATTAAACAGATAGTCTAGAACTTTAGGCATAAGGTGACACACCAAAACAGATGCAGACGTTTAGAGTTGCAGTGACAAAAACACGTTGTTATTCTCCTATTATGATTTGCTAGCTGTCACAGTGTACAACAGAGTTGCCTCATTATACAGAAAGTAGTCAAATAAAAGCCGCCGCTGCACAGTCAAGATTATGTCTACCGCACATGCAAACAAGCAAAGATGAATAAACAATATTGTTGAGGGCTAGACTTTGAGCCGCGAGGCTCACAAAGATCCGCTTTGTACAAAATAAAAATATTGAATTTGAAAGACTGACGCAAGGCAAAATGAAATTAAAAAGGAACCCATGCTAACTGTTAAAACAAATTACTCGCAGCGCACTAAATTACATTTGCTCCTCCATCAGCGAGATCAAACGAGCCTAGTTTGACTCTCCTGCGCTAATGATTTCCTGCACTCACCTCCTTTTCCATCCCAGGGGTGTTCATAAACACTCAGCCTGGCTTTTTGTTTGTTTGTTTGGTTTATTTATACATTTCCCAGCTCCACTTCTCATCTCTCTCCCTCCCTCCCTCATTCACTTTGCCAGCGCCGGTGGCAGGCTGGGTGAATTAGAGGGATCTAATGTAATCCCAGGGACAGCGGGCTCCTGAAAAACGTGCTCAATTAAAGCAGGATGAGCCCAGTGGGAGCGTCCCTGGCGGAGCGTGGGGTGACTGACACGGCCCTTTGGTTGGGATTAATTAGCATGCTAAGTGGAAGAGCACGATAGCAGGCTGCAAGCCATAGACCAGCCATCTGACATCCCACCTCCCACCGCACCAGCAGCGCGGTTACGTTTCTAACTCGACCACCCAGGCCCCCCTCTGCCCATCAAAACCCAATCCCACCTCCCCGGACCCAGGACCTGAGGCCAGAGAAGAGGGGTGATGCACACTCGTGGTGCAATCCAAAAAGATGAAAGATCACCTGCCTATCAGGCATCACATGGTCAAAAAGCACATGGCAAAGTCAACACTGAGCATGGGAACATACTATGAAATATTCTCAATTATATGGGAAACAAAGTAGTTGCAGAAACTCCTGTTAACACTAGAAACGCCAAGCTACAGTCAACTGACTTCTGTTTTGAATGTTAGAATTTAGTGTTAAAACTTTTCAGTAGTGAACAGGATAACAGCTAGAAGTGTGGCTCAATTAGTGCTCAAATGAAGGAGAGCTCCTGGATACCAGAGTTGGCCCAAGATCCTCTTAAGTCCAATTAAGAGATGTAGAGTTAAGGGTCTTAACTCCTGCCGGGTTGTTCAGCTCCTTGAAACCATTAGCATGCCAACATTAGGTCAAGCTGTGAGTGGTGCTGTGGAAGGTTCTATGTCAACTTTTCTATTTTCATTTTATTTTAGAGCTGCTCTCTGACTCCCTAACATGGTTTCCTGGCTTTTGCCAAACTGTAATGCTTTCCAGTGTTTCTTGTGTTTTCCCTTTGATTGCTATACAGCAGAATACCACACAGCTCAGCCCCCAAGGCGCTCGTGTTCATATTGACTGGCCCAGCAGGAGGGGGTGGACTTTACAATGAAAGACATTGCTACCCGTGGATAAAAATGATAGCCCAGCAATGTAGGACAAACCAATTCGACACAAAAACAACAAAATGCCGACATCTGCATCAAATAAATCCACTCCTTTGACTGTCAAAGATTTCTAACTCGTGTCAGTGCTGCCAACATTCTCACAAATATTCGATCACGTCCCTTGCCTAGGACTTTCTCGTCCCGTTTTGTAACACGTGGTAGCTGGGACTCCTGTTTGGTTCAGTTCCTCAAACATCTCAGCTTAGTTGATTACTGGTTAGGGCCCTGCTGAGCTTGACACAAGGACAGGGAACTCGGCTAACCTCCATCCTTCACACTGTGTTGTCAGAGAGTCTGGTGTCCTGTCAGTGGGTGAGGGCCAGCTGTTCAGGGGTTCCCCTTCATGTGGTTCTCCCTTGTTATTCTAGGCCACTGGCTACCGCTCCCCATGCATGCTGCTACGGTATTTCTGCATACGTGAATGTGGTCCAATAAAAACTGACCTCCCCTCAGCTACACTCAAGAGCTTTCAAGCCAACTCAGCACACAATATCCCACATAGTTTATGACAACCCAGCTCTGGCCTCTCTGACTGCCCAAAGACAGAGAGAGAGAGAGAGAGAGGGAGGGAGAGAGAAAAGCACTGGAGTGTTTTGTCAGCCGTAATTACTCTCCAATTATATGGTCAAAATATGGCATTAAGGGGCACTTTGTTGTCTGGGCAGCCTGGCTTTGATCAAGTTGTGGTGGAATGTGTTTCGCATTAGGGGCCCCACGATGATGTATGTTTCCTGTCATGGCAAGGATAACAGTGGGGGCAACGGAGCAGGGGCTCCCCCCCTGCTGGGAGCAATAGGGGTCCTCCATCCATCCCTAAAGCATGCTCTCCCTCTCGCTGGCCACAGGGAGGAAGGAGAGACAGAGATAGGGAGAAGCAAGGTGGAGGAAGAGAGAAGGAGATAGGGAAGAGGGGGAGAGAGAGATTGGTAACCATAGTTGAAATTGTACAGTAGTAGTAGTAGTGATACAAATTCCCAAACAGACCAGTAAAAAGGCTGTAAACCTGCTACTTACCATAACTCATTACTATCAGTGAATTCTAAAATTATTATTTACATTTGTGCTAGGTCAAGACTTTATCACCCACTTGTCGTAGAACAAACATGTGGGAGACAGGTTGACTGAGGAATTAAGATAAGAGCTTGAAAGCTGATGGATCTGGTTTAACTTTCACACAGCCGTCATCTCATTCAACTATTCTCACCACCTTACAAGGTAGACAAAGTATTATTTGAACAGTGTGAGTACCGAGTATGTTAAACATGATAGTATCACTGTGGGCAATGTCATGGTTGAAGTGAACCCTGCGGTTTGCTCCTGTGGTGTGAAGTTGATAGCTGAGAAATGGACCATTCATCACTTTAACACACAGCCAAGGTCAGAGACTGTTGCCCTGGAGCACTACAGCAGGCGTAATATATTAACACCAAGTGTTCAAAGGAAATTACAATGACTTTGAATGCACTCGTTTCACCCAACACGGGTTGGCAGTACTCTGAAAGTGAGAAACATCCCACTTATCAAAGATGCGCATGTGGGTAAAAAAAACGAAACATTTCACCGCACCATCTCTGAGCTGGGAAGAGCCTGCCAGACTTCTGCTGGTCATCTGCTGAGGGCCAGTGAGAGCTCCTCCTGGGGGATATCAGTGGCATCCCAGGCCAGGCGTGGCATGTGCTCTCTCCAGGACCCCCCCAGGCCCTGCTGCATGCTGGCCTGTGCAGCGGACACCACCATCTGTGCTGCCTCCCATTGGCAAGTTGGCCAAAGAGGATGCACAGGCAGCCCTCCCCTGATTTGGGCGCGGGGCCCGGGGGTTGGAGGAGGAAGAGGGTGGGGTGGGGTGGGGGGGCTCCCTGGTGTTTCAGAGAGCCACTCCATAACACTTTCCTCATGAGCGCTCCTCCGGAGGGCTGCTGGAACGTCTCAGAGCCATCTGGGGAGAAGTGGAGCGTGGCAGGGAGCAGCTGGACGCTTACAGCTGCTATTTAAGCCCTGGCAGCAGAGCGCCATATCAGTCAGTCAGCAGGAAACGCAGGGAGCACAGCAGAGCAGAACCTAGCCGAGGAGAGCTCACAACACAGACCTCCTGCACCATACGCATGTCCTAACACTAGCTCACTCAATCTAACTCACTACATCCAAAAGAAAAACTGAAAAAATACTATGACTGGTAGAAAACAAGTACAGATTCTGTACAGTCCCATCACGCATTTGTGGTTTTGCTGGCTAGGTAATAAGGTAGACAAGACAGACAAGGCTGTGAATTGTGACCAAAAAGTCTTACCTTTGGTAGATACAGTATGTATTTCCAATTGTATACGTCCAAAAAAAACGACAAACGTTTTCCCTCAGAAGTTGACACGAATACTCAAATATACATGAACATGAATACTAAAATATAGTATACGCAGTAGTTCTTTCTGAATATGGAAGAGGATTGTGGGAGTTGTGTGAAAAATCGCAGCTAAGGTGTGAAGCTTCATAATTAAGGGTACTTTTTCACAACAATAGATCTTTGACTTCCTTTAATAAGCAGATACTGCTCTGCAAACAACACACATGATTTGTAGAAAATGATTTTCTCAAGTGCTTTACACTACGATGTTTGTTAGTTTGCTAGTGCACAGGTGTAGAAGAGGTAAGTGTCTTACCTTACCTTACTACCCAGTTCTTCTTCTATTTATTCCAAACAAACCGTTGTTACTGCTGCTAGAAAAACGCACCACTTCCTGTGCAGCAGAGGATTTTTCCTGGGAAAGACCTACCAGACACCGGGTGTTTAGAACAGCAAATGTAAAAGCTTTCATGAACTGGCTACAGGTGTATATTACAAGACTATAATGTGTTTATATGCAAAAGAAAGCACACATTTATGGACAAACAGCTATAGAGTTTGGTTGGACATGTAGAAATGTGGCAATGTAGGCATGTACAATACATCCATTTCTGGAACTAGTCCAAAGGCTCCTGTGTTAAGGGTTGTATACACTTGTCCTTAGAGAAGGATGCGAGTTCAGAACCAGGAACTGCTCGTGCTATCTTAAATTACATATGTGAAACGTGGTTTATGGAGCAGTGTACTTAAGATGTTATCTCTGGGCAAAGACAAGTGTGAACAGGGCCTAGTCAGATAAAGTGAGGTCGGTCACATTACGCCTCGGCTTACAGCTGCACTTTACTACAAGTAAACACTCTTGAGTAGTTTAATGAAAGCAAATAGAGACCAAGAAAATGCTGGCTCATAATATGTTAGTGCTAACACAGTCCCAAGCTCAGCACAAAACCACAGGTCAAACGTGGGAATGAATTATTGTGCGACACCGGTACTTAGCTGAAGTGTTCATTACTTTGAAATGTGAGAATTATGGACATTCAGTATGTTTATGATAGAAAAAACACAAACAAAACATAACATCACACAAGCTAGCAATATTTGCAGCTGCAAGTACACACACACACACACACACACACACACACACACACACACACACGCACGCATACAGAAAAGTGCACTAACAATCGACAAAAAAGAACTGTGTTCTCAGCAAATGTCGATTGGCCGCTGGAGACTGCATGGGAGGTTTTCTCACAAAGCTCCACAAGTCCTGATTCTTGTGTGGATCCCAGGAGCTCAACCCCCCATATCAAGCTATGGGGAAAAAACTGCTTGTCAGGAGAACATTAATTAAAGTGTTAAAGGTAAAAGAAGTATTGACTTCCTCTCCTCTACAACCTCCCCAACCACTACCAACCAGCAAACCCCACTGCCCCCCGAGGTAAAGTCTTCTACTTGCTCAGGCCCGGGAGCTAACTGGGAAAAAAAGCCCCACTAAGACCAATTAAGGCCTTCACTAGGAGACTGAAAGGAAGACAAATGGAGGCAGAAGGCCCGATTACAAGAAACCTTTGTACAGATGTAAAGCAATTAGAGCGGTCTCAGGGGCCAGACAGTGCGGTACCTGTGAGTCATGGATCCTACAGCCAGTCGAAAGTCGGAACAATCCCTCTTTTCTGTTTAGGGCCCCAGTCAGCCTCTGTATTAGTGTCATATATCAGCCGATAGGCCTGGTATTGGTTTCTCCAGTGCAGGGAAGAGGCAGTAGTCTGCCAAAGAGGACCGCTCCACCCTCCATTATCCGTCTATTGGGAGAACAGGGGCTCTATTATCCATTCAGGCGGGGCCTTTTCGATAAAACAAGGGCAGATAGGAAGTGTGGAAGCTCTCATGTGTCTCCTTCCGCCAGAGAAGTTTGTCAGAGAGGTCATTCTGATAAAAGCCGGGGTAATTATACTGCACAGTGGCACCGATTACCAGTCAGAGCACATTTAACCAGGGCCGCACCATGACCTCCCCATCACAACGGAGTGGCAGCAAATCTGTACATTGACGAAGCTGCGATCTAGAACCCGTCAATGTCAAAATCCATGTGGCACCACAGGAAATGCACTGATGTTGCTGATGTTGTTTCTAGATTTCAGACTGTCACTGCTCCAGTGCTGCAGTGCCTCTACAGCGGTCTACTGTCAATGATGGTCACAACAAAGACAGCAGAGCGGGTCAAACTCTGCAGAGTAACAAATTGACTGCTAATGGAAATTGATGTTCAATGGTCCTATCTACAATTAACGAAAGCAAAAACCCTCCTCGTGACCTGAGATTATGAAATAATTTTGACAAATGGAGGCCTGGGCAATAATGACCTTTTCCCCTTCCTCCAAGAGGAGGCTAGCCGGAGCCCTCGTTATTTATGGGCGGCTTTAAAAAGCAGGTAGAGGAGAATGAATGTGTGGCTGTCACTGTGTGTAATGGGGCTAATAATGGTGTCCTGCGTGCTGCATAATGAACCCCACCCCCATACAAAAGCCATCTTCTCTCCTCCGCTGGTTTGAAGAGCAGCACATTCTTCAGCACAGACTCTCCTGCTCTGAAAGCCTCAGTCCATATAAACTAGAGAGGGGGAGTCAGAGCTAGTAAAGTCTTGTGGACTGACTGTTGCAGCTGTTTAAGCGATTTGTCTGCGCCTTCATTCACACATACTAAACACTTACTATCAAACTAACACAAATATATATCCTGTCTGCTAAATGTTATTCCTAAAAGTGATTTAGGATCCACGAGAGACTACTTTGTCTAATTTAACTATGTTATAATTTTAATGACATAAAAACAGTTCTGGAAAAACCCTGTGAGTGCAAATCCCATAAATGCGACCAAGTAGTGAATAATAAAATATATGTGTGATTGCTTGCGATTGCCAGTGTAGTAAATCTGCACAGCACTGCGTAGCTTTATTTGGGAGCTGAAGAAAACGTTTGACTTCACAGTTCAACCTTGATGAAGTCCCTGGACGCTGCTGGTTAAAGACTTAAGCAGATGGCCAAATACTTGGCGCAGGAAAAGAGCTGCTCTGAATTTTTGGGGGCAAAACTACAGGCATATGGCAAAAGTTCATGCCAAACACTCCATTTCACACAAAGAAGATCCCGCCTGCGGAAAAGCAAAGCATAAGAAAGAAATAATAAGAAGCAGAGAAACGAGAGAACGACAGAAAGATGTTGAAATACCAGAAATATGATACTGTCTGGTCGGTACACATCTAATTTAGTGTGGGCCCATCCAACTCTTCTCAGTCTTAAATAATCAATGTCATAATAACACTGAGTGGAGGGGATAAACAGGGTTCTGCTTTACATCAGGATGCAATCTACAGCTCGAAGGGGCCGAGTGAGGGAGAGCAGGCCCTCGGCATTCTGGGAACATCAGACTCGCAATCCTGATCTGGGTCTGAGGATTGGCCGGCGCTCACATCCTTTTGTCTGCGGCCAAGAGATTAGGTGCAAGGACATTTTGTGGAGAGTGGATACACATTTAAGATTTTAAGGGATCACTTGGGGGATTTGGTATTAATAAAGACACAGACAGCAGGGGACTAAAACCCACGAGGGAGTAAATCAAATAAGAAGCTCATATCCTGTGAATCCCTTCTCCCATATAACATCTGGGAATCTATGGTCCTTGTTTCAGTTCTCTAAGTGTTTGTAGAAATAAGAAAGTCATGTTTTCTTTAACATCTAAGACACACAGAGGAAGATGGTTAGAGCTTGGCGTGCTGGAGGATGGAGGACGATTGGCAGCAGATGCAACATTAGTGGGAGGAATATCTCTCTCCAGAGCTTGACAGGCAAGGAGAGAGTATCAATCACTCTGCTATGTGCTTCCGATAACGCCATCCTCGATCGCTTTGCTTTTGTTCTTCTCTTGGTCCGGCTTCATCGTGTTACACAGGCAGAGGCATAAATGCTTGTTTTGATCAGGGACAGACAACAAGCTTTCTTTTCAGGAGAAAGTTGAGAAAGTAAGAAAGAAAACAGCCTCAAACATCACACAACTGTCGATATCCTATTTTCTCTGGTATTATTCATCTACGGCATTGAAAATCTCACTGCCAAAATATGAGGTCGATCGAAAATAAAAAGAGTCTTTCAAATCCTGATGCACAGATGCACTTCGGCTTCAGAGTGAATTATTGGCTGTAAAGTAAAAGAAAAGAGGAAAAAGTCATGTAATGTACTTGAATACATGGCCTCACTATAACACTATAACATATTGTTGGACACAGAAAAAACTGCCTTCAAAAAATAAAACAAAGAACCTGACACATGCAGCTCTTTATTCCAAGAAAAGCCTATAAAAGAGAAACGGCACCTGAAGAAAAATGTCTGTGAACCTGACATGAAAGAGAGGCCAAGGACGTTGTATCCCAAGCGTTAGATTGCTTTCACATCAGATGATTAGCCTCATCCATGCTAATTACAGTGAATGGAAACTAATTAAGAGGAACTACGTGTCGGCTAATGAGGATTTGGGGCTGTGTCCATCTTATGACATCGTTTGCACTGCACTACCCCCCCAGCTACTGCTGCCGCTCTCCTTTAAATCTCTCCTCTAACTCAGAGAGCCTTTATATTCAAACCAAGCAAACCCTCCTTTGTGTGTCAGTCACAATCTAGCAGTAATAGGATAAGCAATTAAATCCTCAGTTGGACGAACAGGGGAAACATCTATTACTACGACTACCCAAAGACAATTTTTCATTGAAATAAAGAGAGCATTAAATCGAAGGCACTGCGTTTTGGTGCAGATAGTTCCCTTCTGCAAAATTTCGCTTCAGTTCTCCCACTTTCCTCTGTGGTATGTCCTAATGATGTGCATACTGCTGGCGTGAAGCTAATAAGCAGCTCTAGTAGGAGAGAGAGCGAGTGAGAGAGAGAGCGAGAGAGAGAGAGAGAGAGAGAGAGAGAGAGAGACTCTCTGAGAAGCGCACCAATTACCTCAGCAGCAGCAGTAGCAGCAGTTCTTCCTGCCAGGTCTGCCTCCACCTGCCTCCACCTGCCAACGTCTGGAGGGAGGGGGTCGGCCCGGGCAGGACCCCTGACTCTAAACTGCTGAGCTGTTACAGAGGTTCCATCTGGCCTGATTGGGGCTTTTTCCCATCCAGGCAGACAGGAATGTAATTAGGCCAAAAGGACATGTCTAACGCTAGCTGCTCAGCAACAGTCAAGAGAGACAGAGCCAGTCACCCCTTCCAGAAACTACTGGTACACTGACCTGCCTGACAAGGCTGTAAACCTAAACTCAGGCTTTTTTTAATGGCTGGACTTAACTGCAGGAGCAACCACCAACACTAAGGATGAACTCCAGCATGCCCAAATGACAGCCAGTGGCCTTAGTGCTCAGTAGCAACGACTGAATAAACCACAAGCACCGAGGAAGTCTTTTAAATATAGCGTCATCACGCCGGGCATTATAAAGCTAGCTTATTAGCGATGCTAATACAAAGCTACAGCTTGACAAATTCCCTCTTCTAGATTAATCCCTATCTAATACCATTAATCTGAAAGCAAGCATGCTGTTCCTCCTCAGCCAGAGCCGCTGCTTGACGTTTTCATTACAGCAGCAGTTGCTTAACCAGCTGCAGGTTTAATTCCCTATTTACCGCCTCAGTTTGGTTCTCTCTGTTTGGGGCGGCAATTACACCTCAACAAATTCACTTTGCATTTTGTATAAATGAAAGGGGACGGTGGATGTCAATCATATGGCAGGCAACAATGAGCTACAGTGCAACACGCAGGCCCACGATTGCTTGGTTGAACACACACGTACATACACACAAACTCACTCAAGCACACACACACACACACCTAAGCCCTGCCTGGCTTCACAAGGGAGCTCAGGCTTATAATTAGGCACATGAGCTGCAATCAGAGCCCAATGACAATACCTCTCCAACGGCTTGTTTTCCTAACCTCTCTGAGGCCTCAGGCAGAGGTCCACTTACCCCGTCAGGACCAGCCCACCGCTGAAATCAAAACACTGAAATCACTCCATTCCACTGCAGCGCCACTGATTAAATGTGCAGAGTGTAGAGTGCAATTTGCTAAATTGCAAGTATTTTGCACATGTAAATATAGTTTAATTACTGCAATTAAAGAAGATTATGGGAGATTGGCAGATGGGGAATGTAATGTTGTTTTAATTAGAGTTTGAATGCACTGTAACACAAACAGAATGTTAACCCCTCAGAACAGAATGGGCTGTTAGGCCCTGACAAATTGTATCCTGATGCAGCTCTCTCAAAGCTTATAATCACCTGCAGCTACAACGTCTGTGTAACAGAAAGAAAGAGAGGGTGGGGATAAGAAAGACGGAGAAAATTGTGGTTGAGAGATGGAAAAAGTGAGAGAGAGCGAGAGAGAGAAGAGAGGGATACAGAGAGAATGAAAAACAGATGTAACTCTCCTCAACCATGCTGTTGTAGGAGTAGCAAGCTGAATTAGGATGACAAGTGAAAATATTTTGACAACAGTTAATATGGCATTAGAGGCAATTAAATGGGATTTAGACGCTGAGATCAATCACAGAAAATTAGAAACAGCCCTTACGCTTGGAAACGAAGAACCTCGGAAATTAAGACTAACAAAAGGCCTTGGAGCGACATCAAAGCTTAGCCAAGAAAAAGAATGAACTAAGCTGACACAAAAAACCCTGACCACAAATAAAAGGATACAAGGATCAAAAGGCTTTACTGAAATTACCATAGATTACAAAGGTGGGCCGACATAATGCCGTTTAAAGTAAACACCTTCACATCTAGCAATCACAATTAGAACCACGTGAACTAGAGAGAAAACACATGTTCAGCTCAATCACTACATACATCAGGTGACTGCGGTGAATGTTGGTGTATCTCACTCTGGTGTCAGGGTCGTGTACCCTGGATCGAGAAACAATCCCCTCTCAGGATCTATACAGCTGTGTAGCAACATTTAATACATTCCAGTCAATAGCCTATTAGAAATTCTAATTGAAAGTTCAATGCCCTTACTCCAGGCCTTGCAATAAAGATCGCCTTTGGAAAGCCATTTAAAGGCTTAATCTCTGTATCATGCGGTATTTGGAAACCTAACTTTGTTCTTGTTAGGCAGATCAATCGCATTCATTTACAAAACGGGGGAAAATGTCACCCTTCATCCTTTAAATCTCAGCTCGGCGAAAGAGGCACATTGAAGAGAGCCACCGCTGCTTTCCCCTATATTAGTCGAAACAGGTGTCATAGGAGACTTGACCTACAAATTTTAATTACCACATGAAAGATTCTGCCTGAGATGAATGGCGACATCCAGACAGCAAGCGAGGTCTGTCTCTGCCTGATAACCCTCTCGGCCCAACTTAAACACGTTTAGCAATTCTGCTTGCATGCATACAGTACAGTAAATATGTATGTGGACATGTACATATTTTTACAAATTTTCACACACACACACACACACACACACACACACACACACACACACAGACACACAAAAAAAAATATTT
>OMLI01024691.1:0-10807 GCA_900302605.1 Rondeletia loricata
AGCTAGTATAGGAGCTGAGCCTCGGTGGTGGAACGGTTGAGAGAGTCTCCACCTTCAAATACCTGGGGACTACCATGGATAACTCTCTCACCTTTAATGACAACACACCTGCCACATCGAAAGCATCCTTACATTATCTTTCCTGGTCTGGTACAGCAGACTTTCACAGAAAAACAAAAACATCCTCAGAAGGACTGTGAACCAAGGGTCCAAGCTCTGTGGTCAGCCACGCAGAGGTCTTCAGGGCCTCTACGACAGCCGGGCAATAGACAAGGCCATGAAAATAGCCAGAGACCCCACACACAACCTGGCCCAGTTCTTGGAGCTCCTCCCCTCTGGGAGGAGGTATAAAGTCCTGCGGTTCAGTAAGAATAGAACTCGGGCAGGTTTCATCCCCTCTGCCATCAGATTATTGAACTAGTAGGGCAGTGGGAAGGATTGTTTTTGTATAGATCACTGCTTGTGGGGGGGGAATGGGGATTTCACAGCTACAGGTGTTCTGTTTTGTTGTGTAATGTAATGTGTTTGTATGTGTATGGACTGAATGTAGTGATGACCGCACAAAACAAATTTCCATGTAAATGGACAATAAATTGTATTGTATTGTATTGTATAGATTTTTAGGAAGCGTTGTAGATCGTTCCATTTATCTGGAGCACAGAAGGTAAACGCAGTCTTTCCAAGTTCAGAATTAACTTGAGGAACTTGGAGCATCAGCCAGTCGTTTGTGCGGGTTTGGTAGGGTCCAAAGTTCCAGTCTAACATTGTCATGATATAAGAATGTAATTTTCCAATAAGGGCTTTGTAGATAAACAAATACCAGTGCTTATCACGTCTCTCGGACAGAGAGAACCACCCAACCTTTTCGTACAAAATGCAGTGATGAGTACCATAGCTATCACCAGTGATAAATCTGAGGACGGAATGATATATTGAGTCTAATGCTCTAAGGGTGGAAGCAGCAGCATGCCTATAAATCGCATCCCCATAATCCAGAACAGACAGGAAAACTGCTTCAGCAATCCTTTTCGTTTTAATCATTGCCATTGCTATTGTTGAAATATTAAAGCATTAAACGTGTTGTTTTACAATGACTTATCAATAATGAAGTATAAAAACAGCCACCTAGATGTTATGTAACTATAAACATAGCCTTTTATAAGCACAGCCATAAACGACCAAAGTCATAAACGGGAAACAAATCTCCACCATGAACTTACTGTATGCTAGTATGAACTGCATGAATACTGGGTGACACTAAACAGTCAATTATAAACATCATTATGAACTACCTTCAACCACCCCCTAGCCTATATCTTTGGCTACTTCTCAAATTTCTGTAAGGTGTATGCAGTGAAGAGCAGTAGGCTGGAGCGATGGGGAGACACAATATCCCTGCTATACTGAACAGTCTCAGACGACAGGGAGTCTTCATCCACTCCCAATCAAACCAACTCCGCCTCACAAAGTCTATCAGCAGAGCAAATCAGACCCGCTGGGACAAGAATTGGCCATACCAATGCTAAATTAGTAATCAGAAAGCAAACAGAAAGCATACGAGCAAGCCTCTCTCTCTCTCGCTCTTTCTCTCTCTCTCTGCCTCTCTCTCTCTCGCTCTTTCTCTCTCTGCCTCTCTCTCTCTCTGCCTCTCTCTGCCTCTCTCGGCTCCATGTGTGTGAAGCAGGCAGATTGACTAGGTAACAAACAAACTCTGCCTCCTTTTCTTTTGAGTTCAATGAGAGAAACCCGTCAAGTTATATTCAGTTTAATATGTTTTCTCTGCGATTATAGGCATACTATTAAAACATGAAAATAATATTGAAAACATTCGGATGGAGAAAATATTCAGCATTATTCGTGCTTTGCCGAATATGGTTTTAGGATTCGGGAACATCCTTAATCTGTATACAACTGGCCAGCCAATAGAGAGCTCGCTGTACAAGCACACACCACCCCCAACCTCCTCTATTGGCTGGCCAGCTGTAAACAGAATCAGCCCATTTCCTTGTTTCAGCTGCCATGCACCACAAGAAGTAGTTACCGTTTCATTTACCTAGAATAATGCTACATAAAGAGCTAAATCTAGGCCTTTTGGACTTGCAATGCAATCGTTTGGCTACAAAACAATGGGATTATGCTGTACGAGCTGTTTAGAGAAATTTGATGGTAATTTTATTCACTTTGTGGAACTCTAACCAGAAGGTCAGATGGAACTGCAGTCGCTAACTCACTGTGTGTTTCGTGGTCGTAAAAACTTCAATGGAGTTCCCCTGACAGGACATAAAGACAGGATTCTCATTTTGGGGTGAACTGTTCCTTTAAGGACATTGAAGGTGATTCATCTTGGAGGAGCTGCAAGTCTGGGACAGATTTTTTTGCCATTTGTCATCACCATTATATCGCGCAGAGAAAGGCAGACGGAAGAATACGAAATGTAGAGTATGTTTGACTACACTTTCACAAGAGGCATGTACACTTTACATTTTTAACAGCCACGTGACATGCTTCATGATCCCTCTGGTGTGTTACAGTCTCCCTCAGGAAATGAAGCTTGGAAATAATGTTTATATGACCAAAATACAGCTTACAGTTCAAATATGAAACATATGCATTCCAGGTGTTATTCATGCTAGCAGGACTGTAACTCCTTCTCAGGGTGAGTTTATTCCTAGACTCGAACCCAAATCCTGTGACTGCTAATATTGTATGCAGCCTTGATACAGATCTTGCTAATATTTCTACCAGAGGAGTAGGTTTAACCGATCTCTGCAACACATGATGAACTACTATTCCAAAATGTCCAGTACAGGCTCATTTGCAGTTTAAAGGCTTCTAATGGTATATATCAGTGAGGAAACTACACAATTAGGACATGACTAATAGAATAATTATGTTTGAGTTTATCATTATTTTTATTTTTGTATTCTATACAATTATATTCTATACATATTCTTTTAGTTTTTTGCAACCATGCTTATTTCATTCTTTATGCCCGTTCAGTTAACTTATATGTTTTGGATGTTTGAAGTTCAAATAAAGGAGAGCTTACTGCTTCATCAAATGTGAAGCATGGTTAGATGGAGGATTTCAAAATAAGTCCTCTTTGAAGTCCCTGTCAAAATTGGTTTTAAGTTAAAGGTGTGTGGCATTTTAACATCAGTAAAACATTACCACTTTAATTTTGAGACATTAGTATAATTACTATAAAGAAACAAGACCATTGCAAGAAGATTAGCAGCCTCTACCAGCCTCTACACTGCATTTTACATTGTGTGCCATTTGGCGGGAAATCTGCTGGATTGCTTTATGGCACAAAACAGAAAGAGGGCGCTGTTCTTCCAGCACAAACGGAGCTAAAGCTTTCAGAATTTCTGGCAATGGCAGATGGTGGAAGGAGTGAAAGGCCAATGGAAAAATCACTTCCAACATGTTTATCCTCTTCAGTAAAGACACAGACACCAGGGAGGGGGAGGGGGGACAGGAAGCAACAGGGTTTGTGGGAAACGTAGTCTTAATTTTGAGAACCAGTAACAATACCCGCTGGAGTGAGATAGAGGCTACCAATCATCTCAACCATGGTCTCATTTGTTTACAAGTAATTATACCAAGGTATCACAATTAATTTGACAATGACATATTAATGTTAGAAAATTCTGCACATAGCACCTTTAAAATGTGGCTGTACATTCACTCGGTTGCAGTAACTTATTTCCCTTGTAGTCGGCCTACAAGAAACAATGAGACGGCCTATGAAACATAGTGTATGTAGCAGTGGAATAGGTGAGTGTTGATCTCAGGGAAGAAAAGCAGAGTTTAGGCCAGATATTTGAGCTGACTTAAGGAGGCTTTAATCGCAGCTGTCGATTCTGCTGCATAGTTTCTCCTCTTGTTGAAAGGTTGGATATCTGTGGCATCTGGTGGGATCAGACATTTGTTTGAGTGGAGGGGGGTCTCAGTACGTTAGTATGGCTTTGTGGTAGGCATGCTGGGAGAGTCTGGAGCAGCAGCTGCTTGCTTCCTTAAAGAAACATACACACTGTAATATGGTAGATGTTGCCCTGAAACGGAATCCAACAGATCTGCTACATGCATGGACACTTAACAATAAGTAGACACCAAATGACACACAATGGGTACAAAGCTGAATAAGCAATACATTTTAATATATCTCACACTTTTAAACTTAACTGGAACCACTAAAGCTGGCTGTTGTGAAGGGCCTGACAATACATTATATACAGCAATACATATATGAAAACATTGAGACTCTATGATTATTAATTGTGAACAGCGTTTTTTGATTCTGTATTGTACAAGAGGGTCTTGCCTTTGGAAGAATCTTATTTCACCTTTGGAAGCGTGAAAAAATATTCCGGAAAAAACGGTTAAACTTAATAATTGAATTAATACAATTGTACAATAGTACAATTTGCATTCACAAAGTTTGGTATAATGTGCTTTGAATTTGAATAATCTTGCACTGAAAAGTATTTAGGATACTCAAAATATAGACATTATAGCAGTGTTGTGACAGAAAGTATCGCAATACATTGATCTTGCTTGCTTGATTTTTAAGGATATTCCTTTGGACTATTGTATCTAAGAAACTGTTTCAACTCTCAGCCAAATATCTGAGTCATTTCTTTATTGACCTCATTTTTAATATGTTTTTGTTGACTACATTTACTATATTTTTGTTGTCATGCAAGACGCAAACAAATGATGTAGGACTATTAATAGCAGCCTTATGATGGCCAAGTGTTCTTAATACAGTAAGAAATTAGGTGGATTTGTAAATCCACTAGGGTTGCGCCGATATACAATCTGTCAATCTATACACTCTATACATTCTGAATTTGACCATTTTCATGCAAAAATAAAATAAAAATAGTATACAGTGTTTCCGTCAGAACTTTATTCTTATCAGGGTGGAAAAGCCTTGAAACCCATACTAATTAAATTATTTTATATGGGTTAGCAGCTCCTTAAAGGAAAATCTACCCTAAAACACTGCAAAAAAACTGCTAAAACTGCAAAAAATGCAAGGTACATCACCTTGCATTTTTTGCCCCATTTTGTTGTTTGGTTTTATACTTTCGTAATCTCGTGGATAACTGGCTAAACATAGATTACGTGACATCACACGAGATATGTCCAGCGCAGCTACAGTGGAGTTTGATAGCAGAAACATTTTCATCTAAAACATCAACAGTAAACCTCAGGTTTTGGTGTCAGTCCCTCAGAATCAAAGAGCGAGGGCTTCTTTCTAGAGCCGCCATTATTCACCGATGTTCAACAATCATACAGGGAGAAATCCATCGTAGAAGAGGCAGAGAGACCAATTTCTCCACCGACGGTAGCCACAATAGACCAGAATGCAATGCAGCAACAAGACATGTTGTGTTTTGAGGATGGGGCGATGCCGCGATCATAAACATGATCCAATGTTCACAAACTAGTTGGCTAGCTAGCTATATTTATATGCCCATATACACCCATCTTTGATTGAAAGCAAGTAGTTCTTCTCTGGGTTTTGTTGAAAGTTGTTTATTATAAAAATAATATTGCATTGCAAACTGCCACCCCCGAATCTATTGAGTAAAATCCTTCCACATCACACTGGAATGATTTGTCTGGTCAGCCAACTGATATAAAAATGATGATAATAAAAACATTCATTAGCTGTAGTAAGGAAGGAACCTGCGTCATATCAGGTGGATGACACTGACGGGCTAATATCCGTTTTATTTAATTCCCGGCCAATAAAGGCAAACTGATATATCGGTCTGACCCAGTCCTTGGCTCTGAGGTTCACTCCTGCTATGGAAACAGGGAAGCGATCCAGACCTGCTTTAGTGTCAGTGATGGAGCCGGGAGACTATGAGAACCGACCATGCTGAGTGGGTTGACTCATCTAACGCTTCCTTTGGCAGCTCTCCTCCCAGACAAACCCCTTCCAGAAACACGATGTTCACGCCTGTGTATTTATCATTGCTCTAAGACACAATAAAGATATGAAAGTAACAGCAGGCCTGAAGCCTTCCAGTGCACGGTAGAACACTTTCATTGTTGCGTGGGTATTTTTGAGCTGTTCAACTGAGTGTATCTTGAAGGTGGTTTCAGGCACTTGTACATGCAGGATTTGCTCTATATACATTGAACTATCAACATAGGCTTTGCGCTTGTGTGATTTGTTGTTTTGATCCAGGAAAACCTTTCTTCTGTTACTGTAGGAGTCAGAACAGAGCCACTTCCCCATTTTTGCTTCCGACAAGACCTTAAAGCTGTATACGGAGTACAGTTGTGATGTTAATGCTTATGATGTACTGGTTTTTGCTTTTCTACATATAATGTAGGGACATACAGTGTATTAGACGTACAGACATATGTTAACTGCAGTATGTGGGATGGGAGTAACTGAAGACTATTAACTATCCAAATAAAGGTAGTTGGCTGTAGGGTTATGAGGGATAAGATGTTTTTTTACTGTGAAGGTTTAGAGCCCCAAAAACTAGACTGTATTGGCCTTCAGTAGACTATGATCTGGAAATGAACACAGCCCACAAAGGCTGGATTATGCCAAAACCAATCTACCATAAATTGGCTGTTTATTTGACATGGGTACACTTGATTTAAAAGGTTATAGTTATTTTCTTGTGGTTGAGTTGTGGTATTTCACAAAACATTCTTAGCTGCCTCAAACCATTTCGGTTGTGGTGTTTTCCCACCTCCAAAATTATTATATTCAGTATTGTGACCGTTTTATCATCTTATTTGATATTGATTTCTATGTTTTGTACTGCTTACTTAACATTGCCATCATTTGTATTTCTTTCAGATTGTGGTTGTGTGATTTATTTTTATTTTAAATTTTTTTGTGGTTGATTTATGTCCTGACCTCTTTGTTTTGCAGATGAGGGCAGGAGTGCAGTTGACCTGGCGGGAGGGGCTCAGATAGTAGCTGAACACATTAAATCCCTCTCCCAAAATACTGAGCCGGACAATCAGAAGCTCTTGACTGTCTTTTGTGGCATGCTGATGAACTATAGCAATGATAATGGTAATGATCATCTTCCCCCGAGAAGAACTGTTAACTAAACTCAACTAATCAGAGGATGTTTTAATGTTTTATACACAGAGGATGTGTATAATTGCATTCACACACATCAGTGTTATAGAGAGTAAGACGGTAGGGTTGAACTCTACATTTACTTGAACATTCTATGCTTTTCTATTTTGGGCTGATTTTTTTTGTATCTACCCTGCTTTCTGTTGCTTTTCCAACTTGGCCTTTGAGGGAATCTGCAAATTGTATTAATATTTGCTGAGAGTCAGCTTTGGTAGTGGCAGTAGCAGTGATATGTGCTGTTAGTCATCCCTTTCTCCCAACACCTTGCCCTATAACAGTTTATATTGTACAGATTCAGCGGGTAGGATATATCCATTATCTATTTTCTTCAAGTGCTGTCTTTGCTTTTCACAAATGAATGGCCTTGCACTACCTTATATCAAACTGCTGAGCCCTGCCTCAACTTCTGTATAAGGTGTAAGGTATAAATTCACCATCAAATAGCCTACCATGTAATTCCATTATCCTGGGATAATAGTGGCTGAAATAGTTGAGGTAAAAATGATCAAATGATGCACTCAACAAGCTTGGAGGGTTTGCCACCATGTCTGCACTCTCTTCACTGCAACTGTGCCTCTAAATAATAGATCCGATATATGAAATACAGGCAAAATGTGAGCAGTAGCTACCTTTCCCCGTTAGAACAGTTAGGCATAAAACATAAATGTTGTAGAAATACATCCATCCAATGATGTAGTGATAAATAAAAAGGAGGGTAAACTAAGACTTGTGTCTACATGTCAGGGCTAGGCTGAGGTCTTACAGCCTTAGACCTCCTGCAAAGGCGTGTTTTGGCATCAGGATCATGGTTGGATCTGTTTGACTGGATGCTCCAGTATTGTGATCATGTTGGGAGGACTGGGATTGCATTAGCAACAGATGAGCTGTTGTGGCTTTCAGGAGCTCCTTCCCAGTAGCCGACTCTTTTTATACAGTTAATGTCTGGAGAAACCCCCCACTCACTAACACTAAAGAAAGGGATACAAGTGCTTTTTAAAAATTAAGGTGGCAACACTATCTATGACTACTATATCTGTAGTGTATTATAAGGGCACTCATAAAAAATTATAATGCACTCATAATGCCTTATGACCATGACTAGAAGAGCGCATAATGCTAACGATGCTTACTGAATATGAATGTTTATCATTGTGGTCTTGTAAACATGCTCATAAGGCGTTGCGAGTGCATTGTAATTCCTTATCACTGCTCTTATAATGCACATAAAATATGGTAGTCATAGAAAGTGTTACTATTTAAAGGTCCTATGTGTATCATTTTTAAACATCAATATATCATTCTCAAATTAATTGTGATACCTTGGTATAATTACTGTAAACAAATGAGACGATGGTCGAGACGATTTGTAGCCTCAATCTCACACCAGTGATATTGTTAGTGCTAGTGATTCTCCAAATTAAGACTACATTTCCCATAAAGGTCGTTGCTTCCTGTCCCCCCTCCCTCTCCCTGGCATCCCTCTTTGGCTTCCCTGAAGAGGATAAACATGTTGGAAGTGATTTTTCTGAACTTTAGCTCCGTTGGAGCTGGAAGAACAGCGCCCTCTTCCTGTTTTGTGCCGTAAATCTGACCCGGTGGCATACAATGTTAAATACAGTGTAGAGGCTAGTAGAGTCTGCCAATCTTATCAGCAATGGTCTCATTTGTTTACTGTAATTATACTAATGTCTCAAAATGTATGTGGTAATGATTTATTGATGTTAAAATGGTACACATAGCATTGGTAATGATTTGTTGGTTCTATTTAGGAAATTGCTCGTTGTATTTGTCTTATCCTGTCTTGGACAAGTGATGAGGTTTTTTTATTCCTGGTGACTTTAACATTGCTTGTAGGAGTTTGGCTTGTTCAGCCAAGTCTTGATTGACATTCCACAATGATCCAAAAGGGTAACCACTTGGATCTCATTTCCCAAATTCTTGAGTGTTTTCCTCACTCTCTTAATTTAATTATTTTTCCTCTCCTTTATGTTTCATGCTACTCATGTATCCCACTCTTATCCCCTTTTTCCCAACATCCATTCGTCTACTTTGGTTTCTGTATAAAAACTAAATCCAGATGCTTTCTTTTTCCTCTCCAGGCGCTTCTAATAGCTCTACCACTTCTTGCCGTGACCAGGGAAATACATCTACACATTTCTTTTTAGGTTTCTACATCAAAATGGCATTGCTGATTTAATTTCTCATGTATAATGAAACTGGAGTGTAGATTTGTCTCCTTGGTTACACCTAACTCATCCTCCTGTTCTAGAGAGAGCCTTGATCACCAGGGTTGGGGTCAATTCTTATTAAATCCAGGTTTCAAAGTGGTAATTCATTACAGTTACTCATTAGTTATTTTTGGGGTTTCATCTTAGAAGTGACTGAACTGGAGCTGACTTGACCCCAGCCCTGTTTCACATCTTATGTGTATACTCAAATCCTGTGTCACAAATGAGAGCAACATGTCTATTTCGGATAGCAGAAATCTTTGCATAAAAAGGTTTCTTGCTCCATATTTCCTGTCTTTATTTCAATTACACAATTCCATCATTATAATTTGATGAGTTACCAAGCCCCCCATTCTTAACCTTTACCCTGCGTTCACATTGTGAGCAACCTGGTTGATGTGTCACTCTATTCTGACCGATTGTGGGCAATGTGAGAGTCTCCGATTGCATCTATGTAGTGGTCTGCAGTTACAAAGTTTTGACCAAGAAACATAAGCTATGTATTTATACAAATCATATTTTTCGCTGTGTTGGCATTTCCTTTAATAACGTTATATTGTTTTTATGAGGAAACATAGCTAGCTAGCAAGTGCTATTTAGGTAGCATTAATAAAAAAGAAAAGAAAAAACTCAATAAAATGACTAAAGAGCTTTGCATCGACCCGACGGATGCAACCGTTCTCCAAGCATTGTTTTTTAGACGTTTATTCCTGTAGACTTTCAAATAAAAATTAGAGAAGTGGGAAGCTTTGAATGGCTGGAATCAGCTTCTCATCCATTTGCACTTGCCAGGCAGAACTATTGTTTATTAAACAAAATCACATCAGTAGCAGTGGGGTAGTGGGGATTTTTTTAGTGGGGGAACGCTATTTTAATAACGTCATCGCAAATAATGCCGCGCGCGCGCGTGCACACACACACAGGCGCTTGCGCGCACGCACACACACGTAGACTTAAAATAATCGGCAGATACAGAAACTACTTATGCTTACTTTAGCTACTGTATTACTAAACTAACATTATCAACAACAACATTCATAATGTGTGCGGCATTGCTTCATTCATACCCACACACAAATCATGCCAATTCATAACAATAGCAGACACACAGGATCCGCGAACCAATTCACACCAAACACATACAGTCAAGTAGCCTATGTATAGCCTAATTACAGGCCGGAGTAGGTCCAAGTTGGAGGGGGCGTCATATCATTGCCATTGCTTATTATTGGTTTACTGTAACGTTACCAGTCATTTTGATTACATATAGATGCAAATTTTGAAGTTTAGTTTGTAGGCTAATCCCTAAAAAATCACCAGTGTTACTCACTTTTGATGTTTTGATTTTGACCATAGGACTTCCTGCTGTCAAAACACAGTCAAAGGAATCGCCACAATTTGTCAGGAGGATCCTTGCGAGATTCGGTTGCAGGTCTCGTTCTCCTGTCTT
>OMLI01024734.1:7560-18643 GCA_900302605.1 Rondeletia loricata
GCTTTGAGGACGGTGTTGCTGCATGTCTTACTTTTGTGTGTGTGTGTGTGTGTGTGTGTGTGTTTCTGTATGTGTACAGTATGTATGAGTCTATGTGTGCCTGCATTAGGTGGCAGGACATTATCAATTGCCCATCCTGCACTTTACAGTCATTTCCTTCTACCCTGTCTTTGGAGATCCATTACTACAACGGCTGTATCTGCAACACTGATTCACTTTAATCAAGACAAACAAAGTCAGATGGTATGGTAATGGTATGATGTGCTGTGGTAGGGAGGGATTGTGATATCATATGAAATCATCCCTACAGAAGAGTTATATTATCTATTATCTAGGGATCTAATTATAATACATTTGTTCAGTGTTTTATCATCTGATCATTTGCCAATACAACTTGCAGTGCACTACATGTATCAACACATTTCTTTAGGCTGCTGGTGCATGAAACCATGTAGTACATGTGTTTTGGAATCCCATGAATTGGAATAATTAAATATTCAAACACTTTGAATATTTTAACAGCGTTTAGATTTATTCTACAGTGATTATTATTAGTACGTAGGGAGCTGAAACACTAAAGCAAATCTTTCAAATTCTGTCACAGGGAAGATCTGGACAAGAATGTAGATGGATTAAAATTCCCCTTTTACTTATGCTAATTCTTGAAAGGAGGTAAGATTCAACTGATATTCTGACTGCCACATGTTCTCCAGCAGATGTAGAATCACTCTTTTAGAAGAGACATCTGCCTTTTAGCCACAAATGATATTAGATGTCACACATTAACGTGGATGATGCGATTCCCTTTCTAGCTATAGACCTTTAATTCTCCTGTCTAAATTGGCTAGGGAGGACAGTTCTTCATCTTCAGACCGTGTCATCCTCACATTGGGCCTCATTGTTGGATCATTATCTCATGATCTGCCTATTCCAAGTCGTTCCCAGACCAATTGGATATGAACAAAGAGCATACTATAATAATTCGATAAATAATTCGATAAATAATTGAACTAAATTTCACTAGAATTAAAACAACCTTTTGATTCATACAAAATAAAATAATAATAATAATAATAAAAAGGAATTCAATTGGATTTGTTTGGTCTCCTTTGACCATTCTGGATGAAGAAATTAGTGTACAAAAAAAACAGTTTCTCTTGGCTTTTGCCTTCACAATAATGAACAATGAAGAGAGAGAGAGAGAGAGAGAGAGAGAGAGAGAGAGGTAACGTTATGACTCTATCGAAAATTGTGCAGTTAACAAATCGGTGGGTCTCAGCTGTTTTCCAAGACTTCAGCCTCCAGGTGCGTCTGTCTGTCTGTCTGTCTGTCTGTCTGTCTGTCTGTCTGTCTGTCTGTCTGTCTGTTGCTGTATTGTAGTGTTTCTTTCAATGCCGGACTTTCAGTTCTATCCGGACAGCCCAAATGACAGTGCTGCCGGCAGGAGAGGTAGTTGACAGGAGAAGAGTGAATAAAGGAGCCCAAATCATCACCCCCCTTTCCCCTCCTCTCCTGTCAGCCGATCTGGACAGCCCCAAGCAGATCAAACCTGTTTGTAATCTCACTCTTCCTCTTCATGTCTGTGTGTTTACAACCTGACCACATCGTTGCTGCACACTCGCTCACAGCTCCGTCTGTGGTCCGCGTCTCTCTCTATTAAATCAAATGGTGGAAGGTGGGGAAGAAATGCAACGCATTCATTGTCCTTGGCTGTCAGCTTTTCAAAAAGACAGTCGCACAGCACTGTTTTCTCTGCATTGTACCGGCAACTGATGGCCAATTAATTTGCACCAACCCATCCCCCCCATCTTTACATGGTTGTGCTAGACATGAGCGAACTGTGAGGTGTCCCGTATATCGCTGTCATCAACTGGAGTGTTCTAGTTATGGTTCCTTCTTGGGAGGAATGCAGGCGAACTGTATGACTGAATGACATTTTCCTCTGGTGCAGACCGGGGGCCCTGTTTCTTTTTCGTCCATGCTCGGGTTCTTTTCAAACGCAGTAATTTGCGGAAGGGGACCCCAGCCCTAGATCACAGGCTCTGGATCTCCGGGCTGGTAGGTTGATGAGTGGGGGAAACGTCCTTTGGGGTGCAACCCTGGAACTTCTTCAATGAAAACCGCATGGCTTTTAATGGGCGACCTCTGGGTGGTCCAATCAACCTCAAGATGACATTTACTGACACGTGTCTCTGGCGATTGATGACAGTCTATGAAACATCAGCTTATTATCCCTCCCTCTTTGGGTGTTTAAAATCGTGATTTATCTGGCTGTTGATTACATGGTGCCATGAAAGAATTCCAAGCAGGTTGCGTTGGGGCTTTGGGGCTTTTTTGACGTCTTCATCAGGCCAGCTTTTACAAGACTTTGGATCTTTGAACAAAAATGTGACACACGTCAAAGCAAAACAAGAATCTGAAGACTAATGGGAAACATTCATTTGTTAGAGAGGAACATTCTGGAGACATGTCTATCCTTACAACACAATGTTCATATTCAAGCTGCAACACAGCAAACGCAACGCTGTCTGCATCTCACCAAGCCTCAAGGTCAGAAAGTAAACAGAACTGTGAAGAGCTCACCACACGTGACCCCGGTCACCCAAATGTTACTGATCTGCATCACAAGAACAGCAATCATCTCACTTCAGCGGTTTTCCTGCTACAAACCCTCTCACCCGATCTCCTCGCCATTGATAGTGTCATTGTCCACAAACTCTCCAGAACATTTGTGGTGTGTAATATCAAAGCAATGGGAAAACCCCTTCTCTGCAACTCTCGGAAGTTACCATGAATAAGCAACTTTCCAAACGGGTGAACTGGTTTCATATTTAAATGGCCATTTCATGTCAGAGAGCAAAACGATCTTAAATCCACACCCATTAAGTGACTGTAATGCAAAGTGGGTGGCTTATCATGGGAAATACAAGGCATATATGAATATATGTAGCCCATATGCACAATATGCTGTGTACACAATAAAGGCCTACACATATATAATTCGTACACAGTACACAATACTGAAATCTGAAAATCTGGTAAACAACAATCTGACTTTATGTACTATGGCATCTACATCCCACTCCATCGTGTGTCTCTGCTTATATTGATTCTGAAGGTTACGTAGTTTCCATCTTAGCTGCCATTAGTTTGGATTGTAGTTGAACTGGGGTTGCATGGAGGTTAAATAAAGAAAACATGTTTTCCCTGTGCCCTAGGCAGTGCTGATTGCCATCTCAAATGACATAATAGTCCAGCAATCAGCTTGCAGTGATGAGCGGCTTTTGGCATCTTTGCCTAAATCCGGTTTCCCAAACGGCTTCAATATCTCATATCAAAATGGCTGACCAGGCCTAATATAGAATGCTTTTATGTAAGAGAGAAGGCGAGATCGTGTTCACTTAGTTGGATTGGATTAAAAATGCTGAGTTGGAGGAAAAGGTGACAGCCTGTCTGTGTCTTACTTTAAGCCTTGCATCACTGTGAATAGTGCCAACTTTCAGACTCCACAACTATCTCTGAATTCACTGTTTCCCCCTGTACCATCAATATGGAATCAGAAATGAGAACTTTTGCACTTTATGCTGACTAATGGACTGACTGTTGCTGATGACTGCTATCTAATATCAATGTGCAACCTGCAACTACCATATCTCAGTCTCATAGTTGCTGTATTTTTATTTTTTTATTTATCCTTTATTTAACCAGGAAAAAAACCCATTGAGACAAGTCTCTTTTGCAAGGGTGACCTGGCCAAGATTGGCCATGGTTACTGGCTGAAGTATTCATACACGGCAACATAATACATAACATTGCACTGAAACACTTAATTTGTCAGTGGTGTCCACTGTCAGCAAGGCCTACTTCATAGATTGCAAATTCGGGATCATTTCTACATTATTTAAGTGAAGCCATCAACCTGCGATCTAAATTACCTGAACACAATTAAATAGACACCAAACCGGGTATTACAGAGACAACAACAAAATCCGCAAAATGTCAGTGTCCTCCCAACATTAATTACAGCTTTATATTATCATCAAATGGAACTGATGTTTAATCAGAGCAAAATCACACCAAAAGCCACAACTTCTCTCTGTGTGACCAGTCTTCTGGCCAACACAGTGATCCCAAGCCCTCACCCTGGGCTCGCCATCTCAGTATGGAGCCGCCATTTAGAAAATGGCCTGACTAAACAGAACATTGCAAAAAGAAAAAGATGCTGATATCCAGCCAGGAGCCAATAAAGGTGGTTTTGCCATGCTGACAACCTACATTTGATTCTGAAGTTTGAAGAGTCAAACACATTCACCATTGGGGGTCAGTCTGTCGAATGGCTTCCCACAGAGACCCCATGATAGAGGGATTGGGGGTGAATGAGGGAGGGGAAAGGGGTGGAAGGGGTTTGGTGCTCAATAGAAAGAATGGTAAATCATATTGTCGTAAAAAAAAGTCTGATATTAATTGTAGACAGCTGCAATTGGATAAGTAGAATAAACGGCTTATGAGGACGATGACCGTAATGGCTACCTGCGGTGCTTGGAAAAAACCCAGAGCGCACCCCCACCAAGCCCTCCATCTTTCACAGAGCTACAAACACCCCCCGCTTCCCCCTTGGTCAGCCAACAGCAAAATGAATAGAAAAATGCGTCCCAGGGTTTGGAATAAAAGGCCTGAATCAAACTAACACTGGGAGAGTTTTTGGTTCACTTTGCTACCTGCAGTTTCTGCATATTAGCCTTTTCTACTCCTGCTCCACATACCGCGGTGAAATGAACACAGAATTACATTAAAGTTCATGCTACATGACATTTCCCCCCACTTTCACAAAAAATATTTCGGTTTTTGTTGTTGTTCTCGTGGCTGTCGCATATTTGTAAAAACCACCTGCAGGAGTGATTTGCCAATTTGGTAAAGTACACCTGGAGCAGCCCGATAGCTATGACCAACATCCCTAAACACCATATAAGCCGCATTAATGGCATAGTTCAATAACTGCATACCAATAGCAAAAAGAAACAATGCATTAATACTTTGTATTGATAGCGGCAATGAATCGTGTCTTGAACAGCATCAGACATGACGGAGACCCCCTACCTGGCAGCCCCTGTTTCCACGACCCCCGCTGTTTTGTGTATTGTCGAACCATGGCGGCCCATTGACAGCCTCCCCCGGATTGCCAATTTCCCGTTGGTGGTCCAGGGTTTCGCCTGTCCTTTCTCAGCATTGTGCAACTGGAATAGGTGCGTCCTCCCCTGTTCACGCTGCGGTTGTAGCTCCACGATCTGATTGGACAGCGCTGAGCGAGACTTCATCCTCAGAACATCCCTGTCGTCATGACAACTTGCCAATATCCCAACAGGGGTGTGTTTGTGGGAGGGTGGGGTGGCGGGGCACGGTTGCTTTCTTGCCTCCGAATTGAACGACAACGACAACGCTCTTTCTTACATCATTGTTACCTCATTGCTTGTTTCCCCATTCTCAAACCTAGCGGGCTAAGCTAATCTGTCCAGTCGGCGATCTCGGAGGGTTTATAGGCCACTATGCCGGTATATCTGGGTCTGCAACCAGCTGTCCCATCAGGGTTTCTTAGTCCAATGCCTCGCACCACAGGATGCCAAGTCGGCTTCAAACGATGGCCATAATCATTATTCTATCACTTTACATAACTCAGGATGGTGATAGAAAAGCCAAAGGAGAACTGCTAATTCGACAAAGAAGACGTTTTCTCTTAAGCTCCCTTAAGCTACTGTTGCTTATTATCACATTCCATCCACAAACATGATTTTTACATGAGGAATAGCACTCTGGCCAAAATCATGGCAAATTTGATACTGTAAAGAAAGTTCCACATTTCTCTCTGCTTACTCAATCCTCAAATGGCCCATGTCAATATGCCCCAACCATTTTCACCCAAAGTCTTCCCATGAAAATGTGAACACGACTTCTGCTAGACTATAAAGACTATAGTAACAATACGTGGTTCTGCTAACTCAGCATTCATTTGTAGTTTGAAAGAAAGAAAAACAGAGCGATCCCACAGAACCAGGCTGAAACAGAGTAAAAGAGTTCAACGAAAAAAAAGAGACAGAAGAGAGAAAGGGGGGAGAAGAGAGAGGAAAGTAAAAGCAAGGGCATTATCTCGTTGTCAGCCGTGCTATCCATGGCACCAACAGATGAATGTTTGGCGGGTGAGACACCTGCTGTGCTGCTAGCCTGCTAGCCTGCGATTAGCACAGAGGAGGCGGCTGGTTCCCAGGGTTCTTTCCCAGTTACCTCCTGCCGTGCTGGAGACGATGACCTTGGCCGCTGCTGGAGCTCTCCTCCCCTGCTAGGAGTGAATGGCGGGCCGGGACGGAGGGCCCTAGCCTCCTCACTCCTTTGATTGCTAATCCCTCGAACATTGTGCACCACCCGGCACCCTACCTGGCCTTCAAGCCGGAGGCGGCTTGGTGGTGGCCATTGAAAGCAGGTGATGAATGGGGCGTAGCTGCTGGAAGCCAGGCTCCCCGGGTAGCAGAGGAGCTATGCGGGCCCACAAAGCTGCTTCAAACAGTCCAGTGTGGTTCTCGTCTGTTTTGGTGGATTTCAGAAGAAAAAAGAATGCCCCCGCGTAGTCCTTGTTACTTTGGGTCTCGATAAGTGGACATGGTTTTCCAAAAATAACCATGTGAAATGAGTATCGGGTTTTCACAAAACGTAAACAACTGCTCTCACACCGTCTGAAAGGGCAGAGCGTACTGCGAGATGCCTGTCAACATGTCAATAGATAGATACACGTATAAAACGATCACACATAAGCATGCATACAGAAACACCAAAGCTGACAACTGAGAAAGATCAGAATAATGCTGCTAACCACAGAAGCCGGTAAACATTGATCGAGCGTGGTTAGGGAGAGTGCATGGTCCTCTTAAAGTGGTAGTATCCCTTTTTGTTGCCAAGACCACCGACCAGCTGGGTTAGAGCACGAGAGTAAACCCATGTCAAACTAAGTTCCTAACCCAACCTTGAAATTACCTTGTAATGATAGAAAATGTCAGTCCTCAGCCTTTTATTCTGTCAGTGTGTAAAGTGACAGTGCTTTGACCGTTTCGATGGTGACTATCGCAAGATATAGTCTACGGATATTCCAAATGACACACATAAGAAGCGGCAAATTGTCCATAACAACTTTTCATAAATACGCCTCGGTACTGACCAACAAAAGAGAGGGCTTTGATAGTGTAGGGAATTTACCATGAAGAAACAGAAGGCACTCATACAATAACGCTTCTTCAGCCAGGGCGATGGCGGTAACACTCGATTCTGCCATTTCAGATTTTGCCCAGTGACATGGAATCCCAAATCCGTTCCCAAATACATTTGGGGCGGCAGCAGCAAAAAAACAAACCAAAAAGAAAAAAAGAGCGATGCCATGGAGGGAAAAAATGAAAACACAAACCTTCTCATTGTAACGTCAGCAGCACGTTCAGGAGAGACTGCTGGATGCCAGACTCTTAAGGGGACCGGAGCTGAATTCAATGCCTCTTGTCAGGGGAGCTTGATGTGATTATCGCCCCCTGCTAGGGTAGGGATAGTGAAGTTGTCTGGCGCTGGCAAGGACGCTCAAACAGCACTGCGGGATGCCCTTCTTTCTGGCCCCGCTCCGGGAATACCGCTCCGGACACAACAGGGGGTGGGGATGGGGGAGCATCCACCATCCTCACCAAGGAGTCTGTGTGTACGTGTGTGTGTGTGTGTGTGTGTGCATGAACGCATGTGTGAATTCAGATTTCATTGGCATTATTATACCACAGACCCTCAGACAAGACCAATTAGTCACTGTCAGTGCTGCTGATCTATGTGGGTGTGTGTGTTTGTCAGGATGGGATGGGCCCTCTCAGTTACCTGACAATGTGAGTTCAAGGTCAAGGCGTTGGCTGGCCACTTGCTGGTCTTCACAAGTTCTTACACTTTAATGTATTACGCCTCAGTGTGCGAAGTCATTTTAAGGTAGTCCGCAGTGTGTGTACATATTTGTGAGTGAGTAAAAATCATTCTTTAGTCTGCCTAAGGAAGAGTCCCCTCCCCCTTCCCTCCACAGGACCGGAGCAGCGCTGAGGTCCCGGCCCCACAACAGATCGACGGACCCTCTGTTGACTATTGATCTATGAATTTGTACAATATGATAATAACAATATGTCTACTTCAGTAGTGTGATTGTGATATAACTGTTTAATTTGTTTTCCTGGGCCTCTTGTGTGTCTTTTGTGTATGTGTCTCTTACTTTTTAGATGGTTGTGCAATAACACAGAGACCACAATTCTACTGAAAACCCAAAGCTTTTCTGCAAGCCCTACTTTTTATTGAGCTACTGCATATATGAATACTCCATTCCAGGCTTGAAGTTATAGTAGAATTGCATTTGACTTGGAAATTATGAATGCAATATGTAAACAATGCATAAATAAAACAGAGAGTGATATAGGCCTCCGGATAACGAAACCCTCTCCTAAGGACATGTTCATGTTTATGCATGCATATTGCATAAAGGAAGGATTAACACGAGCACCACTGTTGACACAGAAAGACGAAGTCACACTACATGATGCTAGGAACAGAGATAGACACATACAGTATACGACACAGTGACATACATATCAGATCTGACTCTGTCTGCTTTGACCACCCGTGCACCAGATCGGACGCAGTGCCTTTTGGGTAATCGGGGCGTTTCGACAGATTTCCCTACATTGTACCACCCAACCCCCCTTTGCTTTCTGTGCTGTCCCCCTGGAGGCAAGGGGTAAAATAAGACTTCAAAGCAACTCCAAAATAGTCCTGACACAAACTCATTTCCTCATGTTACATGAAGGGGGCTGGCAGGCTCGCGAGGCTGCTCAGACTCTGGTATGTCTCAGGCTCTTGCTCTGCGCTACCTCACAACAAGCGGTGGTGACGGGATGCCATTTCGACAGAGCGATTATGGACAGTCTGACATTGACTTAAAAGGAGCCAGATGGGGGGAGAATTTACAAGGGCCTATCTGTGGGTCATGCTGGGCTCATATGAGATGAGGAAATGGGAGAGCTATTAGCAGTGAAGGACCACAAATGACTGCAGCTTGTAACTATATTAAGATGAGGTAGCGAATGGTAGTAGAGCCTGCACACTCAGCTGTTAAAACAGTTATTCTTGATGTTTCGACCGAGACACTTGCCAGGTTCAGGGGAGTGGTGTGTGTGCATGAAAACATAGGAGGTAGTGGTGCTACTGAGCTGACTTCGCCTAAAGAATGTACTGTGATGTTGATCATGTGGCAAACAGTGAGACATCAATAAGCTCAATTCTTTACATCTAAATTAAATCTGACTGTCAGAGAAGCCCAATGAAATACTTTCTTTGGGTTTGCATTTACATTTTTTAAATGAATAGCAAAATAAGAAAAAAAGGATGTGTGTGATCTAGTAATTTGTGTGTGTGCGTGCGTTTCAGTGTTAGAAATGTGCAGCTTGGAATGGATGCCAACAGCACAATTGGCCAACAGGTATCCATCCAGTTGTTGCTAGGGACACCCGTTTCCTGCAGTGCTCCCATGGTGATTGGTTAATGCATTTTATCCAGTGAGGCTGGGGGTGTTGTATTGTATACTTGTCTGACCACACAGGCACTGAGCTAATGCTCCGGATAGGATTTTAATAAGGACTTCCACCATCAAAAGAAGCAATTTACCCCCAAACAATAGAATTGCTTTCTGCACATATTATATAGAGTCATCTGCATGATATATTTCAATCATAGAGCGAAATGAGGTAAGATTATTAATCAAGATTAGGTGATACTAATATTAGATAAGGCCAGGATGTAATATAGCTCATATAATGAAAATAGGAATGAACCTGTGCAAATTCATAAGATAATAATTGGTACAAGCTCTCAATCTCCTCAGGAAATGGATACCTCCTTCACATCACCGCCAGCACCACCAACACCACCCACCCACCCATACACACACATGAATATGAGGCCATAAATGCCTTAGAAATAATTAAGGGAAAAAGTAGTTTTGATTCATAATGCAACCGTTTAGCAAATAATGAATGGTAAATAAATGAATGTGCAAAATTCCCCCAAATATCTCTCAGATTGCAGCATCTCTACATCACTCCGCACTAAATATAGATACTATGAAAGCTATTGATTTTTTAAAATCTGCTTGAGGATACATAGATTTTTCTCTTTGATTGTGTTTTCCACAGGCGTAAGTAACAGGAAAAGCAGCTTCAAACTGATGTGCACTATACTAGATATTTTCACAAAGAAAGGAGCCAAAAACAGACACCTGGCAGGCCGGAGCAGACGAGGACATGCAGCGAAAAGCCATCAAGTTGGGAGCGACACAAACCTGCTGAGCGACTCGTCCTCCCTCCCTCCCCGATTCTAGGAGGACAGTTTGCCTTGTTTCTTGCACAGAGGGTTTTTGATCTTTTTGCATCGGCATCCGCTTCCTCCATCTACAAAGGCCATGAAAGAGAATGAGTAATTCATCTATCTGTGTGCATGTGTGTGTGTTAAGCTTGACCTATTTCTGCTGCACTGACATGGTGTTGGCTGTTCAGCCTTACAGTACAACCACAGACACAGGCACACTGTGGCATGAAATGATCTGGGTGCTAGTTTTTCATATTCTGAAAGAGCCAATGTTAATGCTGATATGAAAAAATATATATATATATACATAAGTCAGCGCTGATGTTTTCAACTTTAACGTACTCAGGGAAGGTCCTGTGAGTGCATAGCACTTCTAGACATAAGCCCGCTTCTCTAACCATCACCTATCCTGTCACACACAAACATGTAGGCACTATGAGAGTAGAAATTGTGGGTAATGTTTGACCGCTAGTGTTGCTGTAACTATTTGCAGTTTGACTTTACAGCAAAGATGTTCACCGTTCAGTGTTAGTTGTATTACAATCTAATATACAAAGTAAAGACAAAAAGGACCTGTAACTGTAAATTATGTGGGAAGAAATTACATATGGGTAGAAAGCACTTTTAATCACATTTTAGGCCACAGCTGCTATCATACAGTACTGCACAC
>OMLI01024768.1:3664-14235 GCA_900302605.1 Rondeletia loricata
CGAGTTACAAATTACAAATACATGCCCATTAAATATATCAAAATAAATTACAAATTACTTGTGTTAAGAAATGTATTTAATTAAAATATATGTAATTTGTATTTCCAAAATACAAAAATACATTTCAGAAACTGAAATTCTGGCATTGTTTCAACAGTAACATTTTCTTCAGCTACAAGCATTTGCCTGTTAGATGGTGGCAACTTCACATATAACTGTAGAAAAGGTTGGTCTCCTTAAACTGTTAGAGCCCTTCTGTTAGACTTAACTTGTCTTTTCTCTTCTTTCTATACCTAAATGTTTCAAATCTGTGTAATAGAACATTTGTTCTCTTGCTCTCTCTACACAATTATATCTCGTTCTCAAACAGTTTCAAAACTGCAAAACAGGGCTTGTGTTTGTCGCTATGTTTGGTGCTGAAAACTTAAGGAAATCTGAATATTATAGAAATCCCTGTTTCACTTAGTCTGATATATTATAGAAAAGTAATTTGATTGTTTTAAAAGACAAAAATACTACTACCAAAAGTATCTTGATACAAATTACATCTTGTTTTTTTCACTCTGGTAAAATACAAATGATAAAATACTCAAAAGTAATTAAATACATATTTCAAATACATGTAATTTAGATACTGCCCATCTCTGAGTGTAGGTACAGACTGCTTACAATCCACATGACTGTTGCCAACTGTATTTAATGATCTATTTTGAGGCACTTTGGGGACACACAAGTGAAGTGCCTGACAGCCACATGCTGCTCATGAGTTGCGTAATGAGTACCAGGGATCAAGCCTAAAATAACATAATCGCACAATAGGCTCATTAGTATTTCATAGGCCAGGAGCTAATTTTTTTTGTTGATTTCGATGTTTTTCAGAGATTTTTGCCCCTTAAATGCCTTTTAATAAATGCCTGATCATTTATCACATCTATGTGATCATTATCACATCTGGGTGAAAAGTGTGCTTTGTATAGCTTGCTTCTAACCCTCACCTTTATAGTTTCTACCACTATTCACCAAGTGATCATTATAATCTATATCCTTTGTTTCCCATATGGCTCACTGCACTTCAGTCCAACCATTAGGCTTTGGTCTTAATGGCAAGACAGTATGAGTGTGAACGGTAAAGGTTATGAAATAGCCTTCACGGAGAATTAATTCGGACCCGTCAGGCTCATGGGCTTATTATTTAGACCAGGTTATCTTCCTCCCACACACTGAAAGACTACAAAAGGTTAATCACACCTAGATGCATCAGGAGGTGCTGGTAAGGCAGTAAGAAAAAACAGTAAGCCGATGGGTGAACACCAGAGGTATCTGCATACTGGTGAGAACTGGCTCAATTCAAGTGCTGGGTCTTGTCAGATAAGGAGATGGTATAAAACATGTTCTGATTTTATTTAGTTTGGATACACTTTATTAATCCTCCATATTCACTGTAAAACAAATGCATATTTCTCCAAATAATACATTTGAGAAAGACTAGATTTCGCCAAGTAGGATTTCTATTTCACCTATAAATGATTCAGTGGTATACTGCAGCATGATGACTAGCCATAACCATGATCAAAGAAAACAAACAGACATGGACAACAAGGGGGGTCCTTACACCTCTTTTAAGGTATTTTCACCCTATAAACGTTCCATGGTAACTCCCATGTCTCCAGCTGTTCTGAGATGCTGAGTTTCTTTAGTTAAAAATAAAGAAGAAGAACAGCCCTGCAAAGGCATTTCTTTTAGAAAATACTGTTTGCTGTGTGCTAAAATAGCTTATTACTGGCACCTGCTGTTGCTGGGAATCATATACTATAAATACAGATTTGACCTCTACAAATTAATCAGAAGTCGGGCATCAAAATAAGTGGGTCAACATCAGCCCGCTGACCTCCTCTATGATACATCACTTCATTTCGCCTCAAGTAGTGTGAAGCTGTCACTTCAGTTTCTGTAATGTACTCTCAGTGACTATAGTGATGGTTATATGGCAGTATAGAGTACAGTGGTGAAAACACAGTAATGACTCATTTAGGTTTGTAGCAACTGATAATGCAATAACGGCCAGATAATGTCAGAATGTCAGAATGTAATAAAATGTCCCTCTAATTGGGTTGGAAATGTAATGAAACCTGTTAATGTAATAAATTGCTGGATAGTGTAATAATAATGTAATAAGCACATTCCATTAACTGGTGATTATTACTTAATAGGGAGTCTGACATTTTTAACTGATGATGTAATAATAATATTGACAAATAATGTAATACATCTTAAGAAGAATATAGCTTGAGTTATTACATTATTTGTCAATATTATCATTACATCAGCAGGTAAAAATACTGTATGTTACACCCCTAATAAAGTAATAATCACCAGTTAATGTAATAATGTGACGTTATTGCATTATCTGACAATTTATTACATTAACAGGCTTTATTACATTTTCAACCCATTTAAAGGAACTTTTTATTCAATTAGGCAAGTTATTACATTATCATTTGCTACAGGGTTGAATGTTTTAGGGTTTATTGCATAATGTAATAGTGACAAATTCAGACCACAAGGTGCCACTGATCCTGCTATAACAGCCCAAGTTGATTGTTTCAGTCGCACAAGTGTAGCATCAAGGTTTGCATTAGAAACAACTTCCCTATATGCTAGTTAGATTAAGATGTTTACTTGAACTCCGATTGGGCTGACAACTACCCAGGAGAAGGCTTATAGCTTTCACCATCGTAGGTTAAAATGTTCATTTAGTTTCGAATCCAGTTTGTGTCTTGTATTCTTTAAAAAAGGGGCCTGGTTCAGGCGGACCATTTCTGGTGAACAAGGATAACCCTCTGCTAAATTGGCTTAATTGATTTTCCAAAGTCAAATGCTGTCTCTCAAAAGCATTTTTGCAACAGTTTCTAGTAATGGGTTTCTCCAGTCAGTCATTTATTGTCATTGCAAAAGCTACAGAGAGTTTCTTTTGATGTAAAGGTAGCAGTAGCCTAGAGGTTAGAGAAGCAGGCTCCTGAGTGGAAGGTTGCTGGTTCGAATCCCCAGACCAGCTGAATGAGTAACAGTCTCCCCTCATTCAACAATCACTCTCAATATGCCCTTGAGCAAGAAACTTAACCCCCATCTGCTCCAGTGGAGCTGCTCAGTGGCCAACAGTAGATTATGGTTATACTGGGCAGCTCCCAGTGTGAATATGAAGCAGGGTGATGTAAAAGTTGTTGTGTTGTTGGAAAGAGCAAGTGTGCTCAGTTGACTTTTCCTGGATAAAGATTTTTTTTTAAAGACGCAAACGATTAAATTCTTGGTCTTTTAGTGCCTAACTTTTGGAAACAGTTTTGATCATATTCACAAATATGATTGATTTAGCTGTCCAAGATCACATTTTGCATTAGATTTTCCCTTTAACTGATCAAATTGCTGGAATATTCTATTTTGGAAAAATGTATTTCATGTAACACAAACACGCTGAGTAATGAAAAAAAGTAAAATACTCCATTAAGTCCTATTCACTTAAAATTTTAAATGCTTCACAATTGCACAGATTCAGAACATGAACATGATTCCCAAATGTGATTAACAGTGGAAAAAGTGGAGATCAATGTGAAGCAAATCAATTCATTACAGCCAGTGGTTTCAGCCACTTATTTGTCTAATGTGGTATGACATTCTTCCCAGATGACTTCTAGTCAGTTTTATCCATATTAATTAGCAACATCGGCTGGCAGACCGGGACTAATTCCCTCCTTCCTTCCCTGTCCTCAGACAATGAAATTTGGTTGCAATAATAAATCAAGGGCACACACCGATTTTGATGTGCCTAAACCAGCCACACCAAAACGATGTGCATTAAAATGTGATAGCTATCAAAAGGTCAGGGACCACGGAGGGGAACTATACAGGCAGGCTGTATTTCTACACATGGATGCCTTTGCTTTGAAGAATGTCACCTCTTTGCTCTGTTTTACTGAGTGTCACAGACTTTCAAAGGCTTCAACTGATGATGTTACAAATTGCATTTTGAGACGTTACAGTTTCAATTAGTTCAATTTAATTGGATATATTCAATTTAATAAACTAAAAAGATGTGGTTATGAGTCATACATATAGTTATATCTAAAGAGAAAAGGCAGCACAGAGATTTGTTTCATACAGTCTTCAGTGGTTATGCTGCATACATTACTGATTAATATTGATGGCAGACTGCACTGCAATTGGTCTCAGATCACAAAAAACAAGTTGCTAATCTGAGCATAATCACTGTGATGCAGAGTCTAGTACATGACAGACATTCATGTTCATGGGAGGGTTTTCACATTGTGATCAGCACGTCAAGCTCATAAGCTGAGGCTGGCAGCCAGATCTCATTTATCTGCCTTATTTATTGTATTGACATAGCTGCTTGGTTTACATTGAAACTGGTCTATTAGGATTTCTTAAAACCATCACCATGCCGCCCTTACATAACATTTTAAACACTATAAAAGTTGAAAAAGAATGCGTCTATCTCATCCTTGGACTCTAAGTATAGCTCAGCTGCACTATCCTTGAGGCGGCATTGGCCAGGTAACACAATCAATGGGAGGCACTTCTCTCTGCCATATTCCTCCATTAGGGGGATCTGTTTCGGTAGAGGAGTGAAGGCTGGGATCCAGGACCTGAGGAAAGGCGGGCGAATTAGGAATGATTTGTCTGGTCACGGGAGGCCAATACTTTGTGTTGACAGATGGTCGGAGACATCTAATTTCTGAAATGAGGGAGATCTCAAGTGGAACGGACAAAGAGCATAGCATACAAGATTTGAAGTGCCACTTTAATGCCCACCAACAGTGGATCAACTCATATGGCAGGACTTAAATGTGCCAGCCTGCAGTGATGAAAGTGCTATTCCCTCACTGCCAAGGGTCTGCAACAAGTAACACTGCCGTAAAATAGGGGGAAACTGCAATACTCTAGTGACTCAAGTGAGTAGTTATTTTTTCTATTTTGGTTTTCACTTTAGCTGTGACTCATGTTCTCCTGACTTCTTTGACCTGAAAGTTCTTGGTCGTGCTATAGACTCATTCTTAAATCTTACAGTCTATGCCCCTTGAGTGCTAACACAGCAGAATGTATAACTCTTTCAAGAGTACCATGATCACCTCTGCAAAGCATGTCCTACTTATTCAGTAGCTGAGAGTCAAATGCTTAGGGGCTGTAACTTACTGTTAGAGAGAGCCCATAACAGTGACAGCAAATGCACAAGTAACAGCAATTACCAGGGGAAACAAGAGGCGCTTGAGCTGCCTAATGTCCCGCCATAATCACCATGATATATTAAACATAATCAGTTATGCTAATGAGTCAAGAATTAAGCTAATTAATGCATTCATTAGCAATTATTTCTATGCCAACATACTTCACATAACACATGGGTGGTATGAATATGATCTCTGTAGCTTAAAGCATTAAGGAGTTATAGTTTCAAGAATCTGCAATGCATATTAATATATTCTCATTAATATGCAAATGTATGCAGCATATTAAGGTGCTCCAAAATCTAATCAGACCATCTACTCTATAGGGGGAACATGTGGTGTAAGTATGAAGTTTCTATCATGTATTTCTCTTTAGTTATTGTGTTCACAAGAATGTGTCTACAGACAGACAGACAGACAGACAGACGCCACCACCATGACACCATAATACACTGTTACACAACTTCTCTTTTACTTTGTGTAAAATGCCTTTTTTGCTTAAAGGAAAAAGCAATCCAAAATCAAAAAAATATATTTTTATGGTTATTTTGTAAGTTAACTAAAAGAATATTGCTATTATCCATATAGCTTTATTCATGGATGCAAGGTTTTAGAAGTCAAAGGAGTGTTTGCCCTCAGGCCAGGCAGTGCAGTTCCGATATCGACTGTACGGTGGGCTGGTAAAGGGAATCGTGATATTTGAAGGCCAGGACTTAGACTGAGTTATCACTTGACTTGGCATCCTAAAACACAAACACACAAAAATAGAAAATATTGGAAACCAACTGATACAATTAATCTAACTTTCAAAAGGCATAAAACCTATTTACTATTTGTTTGTTTTTTATTCCTTTAAGTGCCTCTTGTTCGTATTAGGCCTGACTGTTAATCGCTTATATGTAAAAAAGTTTATTCTCAACAATACGTTTATAGTTCATTTTTGTCAGTGCTGGGTAACATGTACCTTTAAAGGCAGATGATTAAGAGGGATGAACATGTGGTAAAAAGAGGAGGGAGGAAAGTAGGGAGGACAGTGAAGGTAGTAGCGCATACATTGGCTGGTAGAGTGTGGCATGAATGGAAGGTTTTGCCGCTGATGAGTATTAATGATATCAGAAAAGTGCAGCCAAACATGCATAGGGAGGGGAGGGCAAAGACAGGCTGTAATGAATGTGGCTGGCTCGCAGAAGTGGAGGATCTAGTTGGATTGCAGCACAGCGCATAGGTTTCTGGATATTAAAAATTAATGACTATCTCAGTGATTTACGACGACACAAAGATGCTGAAACCAGACCTGCGTAAGATGGATGTCCAGGGAATGCTAGATGAAGACTGATGCAACCCTTGTGGACTCTTGGTGAGTGGGACATCTGAACCTGGCCTCCATCCTCAGGTATATCCAATGGGTCCAGCTGATATGCAAGCTACATCATTGCATCGTTATTACTGAGATTCAAAGGTCATTTGAACATGCCGAGATAGTTAGGCTTGATAGAAGACCCGGAGGATTCTTTTCAGCAATGGCATCACCATGTTACATTATCGTCACTTCAATCTCACATCGGCAAAGCGTTTTAAGCAGTGCTAACACCTTTTAAATAGATTGGTGCAATGAAATCATGTATTTTCTGTAGAGGTGAAAGGTATTAAGTCTAGAATTCAGTGGGAATGACACAGTTGCTCAAACTGAACAGTGTACAATATCGGAGAAGAGTTTACCCATTTGCAATCCTGGAAATAAAATGTATTTCCATTGATGCGTCAGAAGTTTTTTTGTTTCAATTAAGCTGGGGGGGAAAATGCCTTGAGCAGAGAGGTAAAAGTTGGGCTTGTTTTGTCATGACTGGGTGGGTTTTCAAAAAGTATTTGTTAAAATGATACAGTATATCATTGTATGGTCACAAACACAGAAACAAAGTGTCCTCCCCTTAGGCTACCCTTTGCAAGATGCACTTGTCTGTCCATGATCTTGCCTTGCGTTTTTGGTTGAAGCTACCTACGTATTACTGTAGTGGGGGAGCATCGCAATGGTTCACGTCAACAACTGGAACATGATCTACCAGAGAGACAGGAGCTAGCCAGCTGCAGCTTGCAATCCTTATGCCTAAGTGGTCCAATAAAAGGAGACATTCAGAAAAAATGGGAGAGCAAGGCTGATCCTTGGAGCCGAAGATTGCAGCAGAGAGATCAGGGCACATCTCAGTGTTCTCTAAGACCATGCAGCCACATAAAAACACAGGCAGTTGTTGGGGATATTTGATCAATCTATTTATTATCCTGGCTTCTAGTGACTCTGCATAGTTTATGAACTTGATATTTGTCAAGTTCAAGAGAATCCATTCATTGTGCATAGAGGTGCAGAAGAGTCATGTCTATTTGAAGCCTGACAGTTAACTCTGAAACTCCCATGTATACAGACCTGTGGAAGCCTAACAAGTGAGAGCAGTAGCTTGCATGGTCACTGAATTATTTAAACTAGTGCAGTGCCCGTTGGGATGTGACCGTTGAGACCGGGGCGATTTTCTCGAGAACCGCTAGAGTGCAGTGCCCGGTACGCCTGTATGCCTGCGTAGCGTGCCGCGACAGCAGTGCCCGTTTGGACCGGGCCGATTTTCTCGAGAACCACTCGTCCGATCGACTTCGCACTCGACACTGCACTCCGTAGGGTCCTCAGCAATACACCTGCCGAGTTTAAAGTTGATCGGGTGAGCGGTTCGCGAGATAATTGAAGGACAGACACAGAGGACAGACACACAGAGATTTCTGCCATTATTTGAGAGATGTAGCTCATCTATTCTAAAACCTTCAATGTGTTGTGTGTGAGTGCACATCTGAGAGACAGGAGAAAGGCTAAATTGAGAGGGAGAGAGAGTGATACGTGCCTCAGACTATCACCTAGCAGGTGTTTTGACATGTTCTCTATTGCACAATGGATAGCATTATGGTTTAACACAGCTTTCTGACAAGGTTACAATTTGGGCTGGCTTTTACTTTCATTTCATTTGACTGGAAACTAGCCATCCAATCAGGAAACCCTGCATATATATTTTTTTTAATGTTGTGTAGTGATACAATAAATGCTCTATTTCAATCCATATGCCTGTGCATTGACAGATAATTAAATGAGAAGGCCAAAACCTAAAAGTGGACTAAAAGGAATGTTAAATTGTTTTAAGTGTGTTGCCAACTGCCAACTAAAGCCTACAAAAGTTACTTACTTGTGTAAAAGACAACAGCAGATGCTTGTATTGTGTAAAGCATTGTTGTTTTTTTTACTGTTACATGGCATAGCCTGGAAGCCCCGAAAATATATCTCATCAAATTAAAGCCAACCAATAAGTGTGTTTGGGCATTTCAAATTCCACAAACAAAACAGAATACATACTTTATTTTTCTGTCCACACACCGGACTTGTTGATATCTTGATATCTCAGTTGAAAGGTGATGTATGCAGACAAGATGGCTCACTCTTGGGTTTCTTTTCCAAATAGCTTCGTCTATTTCCTTTTAACTTCTGGAAAATTTGGTGAAAGTCTTCAGCTAGGGAGGGTTGTTGTAGTGACTGAGATAATAGACAGTCTGATTGCCTGGCATGGGTCGTAAGCCTGTTCCAAAGGGAGGGAGCCCTGTAGGAGGAGACTCTGCCCCCTGCTGACTTCTTGTAAGTCCAAAGATGAATGAGCAGGAGTCCTGCATTCAGGAAGAGATTTATAGGTAGCACGTAAACCTGATGTATTGTGGGACAAGGGCATTTAATGCTTTGAATGTTAAAAGTAGGATATTCTAATCAGATTTTGCCGTTTCTGGGAGCCAATTGAGACAGACAAAGACTGAGGTAATGCAATCATATTTTCTGGTCTGCATAAGTATTCTGGCCTTTGTATTTTGAATAAATTGGATGCTTTTGAGTCTGCATATGGGACAGCCGGAGAGTGGTGGATTGCAGTAATTCTGGAGGGAGCAAATCATGGATCATGCATAACAGCATGAAAATATGTTCTGGATATTGTCTTATTGCCTGCTATTATAGGCCTGGATCAAATAAAACACTGAGATTTTTCATAGATTCACAGATTTAAGTACTGTAACTGTACAGCCATTTAGATTAAGTGAGAGATGATGGATTTGTTTTTTGTTTTTTGTGTTGCTTATAGCCTCTATTTGAGCATTTCAGTTTTGTTGATTAAATGGGATCACTACATTAGTAACGAAGAAGTTCTTGAAAAAGCAGGCGTGGAAGACAGAACTCAAACTAGTCAGAAGCCGTTTACGCTGGTTAGGACATACCTCCAGAATGGATGATGATAGACCAGTAAAGGCTCTACTGTATGGTGAGCTGGCCAATGGAACCCGTCCTGTTGGACGTCCTCAACTGCGGTTCAAAAAAACTTGCAAAAGTGCTCTGAAATGTGGTGGTGTACTCAATGGAAGAAGAAAACAGACAACCGAACAGAATGGAGACGACTGATTCGTCACACGTGGAAAGATTAATGAGAAGAGAATTAATGAATATGAGAGAAGGCGAGACAGAAAAAGGATACAACAGAGACTTCTTCATGAACTTTTCAAACCTACTGTAATTTTAATGCTACTGCCGTCTGCATATACAGTGGAAGTAAGACAGGACCTAGAATATAAACTTTGGGGGATACCAAAGTGAATTGGCAGTGGTGTAGACATCTACTGTAATGTGTAGGGTTGGGTACCGAACTCTGTACTTTTAAGGGTACCGACCGAATTGCATCGGTACTACCGAGTACCTATTCATGTTAGATCAATCGGTGCCAAATTTCGGTACCTTGAGAGCGGGTTTAAAAAAAACAAAATTTCTGAATGGCTCGCAGTGATGCTCATCACTACCTTGCATCACTCACTTACCCCGAAATCGAAAGTTTGCCCCGAAACAAAACACATGTGCGTTAACGATACTTGACCCAGATATTTGATCCAACAACACAGTCAGGGCAATGGCGAGCCGGAAACGGCTTGTTTTCTTTCACCAGTGACTGGACGGACTTCTGCACATTTTCAAACTTGTTTTCAAGCTGCTCAAACGTTTGAGCAATGTCTGACTTAATGGCCTTTATTTGGCGGAGTAATAGTTTTGCCCAGGCAGGTGTATCTCTTCAGCTTCAGACAGGTGAGTAACCTCCTCGGCCATGACGGTGATTGCCTCGTCCTGTTCCTTCTGTTGTTTGATTTTCCGTCTTGTAACGCTTTCAGCAGACATTCGCCCCGCTATTAGCTGGATTGCTTTGGTTCTGGTCATTTTTTTAGCTTATCAGCTTATTAAACACACATTGTTTGGTCTGGTGACTAGCAGATCGCCTAACT
>OMLI01024769.1:0-10219 GCA_900302605.1 Rondeletia loricata
GAGAGTGTGAGAGTCTCTGGTGCCTCGCCTGCTCGGCCCGGCCTGCCTGCCAAACGTGAATTGTCAAGAACAATGCAAGTAGGATATGTGAAGAAAGTGTTACTGCCAGCTTCTGTGATGGGAACGACCCCCGCAAAAAGAGTGCGAGGGCAGTTCATTAACTTGTTTCAAAATTTGCATTTGAAATTGGACGCAGTGAATAAGCTGTTTCTTGCAAGCGTGAATGACACCTGTAATACTTGCTGTCAGTGTGTAGGGTGGTGGTTACAGTTATTATTACTCTAAAAGATACTCCTCTAAATGAAGGACAGAACTTTGGGGATTTTCAGTTTACAGGCTGGGTTAATTTAAGCAACATCACACTGGAGGTCGTGCTGTTATACTGTATACTGCAGATCATAATATGTTATAGTCAATATCAGTGTCAGTCCATGTCAGTACCGGTTAGTACCGGTCTAGTTGAGACCAACACTTAAAGATCCGGTCTGTGATTGCTTTATGGTAATCCACTACTGGCCTCATTTACATATTTATTTAATGGATCAAAGGCATTTTTCACTCTAAAATGAATTAGCTGAGCCTTTGAATCACAATACGTGACAGCAAATGATGAGTTTTACATTGGGCTGAAATAGACCTGTATATTGAATGATGAGGAGTTACAAAAACCTTATTTTCCATGTAAAAGTCATATTCTTCAAGAACATATTTGAATTTACACAAAGTTTAGATGGTCAGTAAAGTCAAAATACTATTTTAAAGGCATGGATGGAGCACCTACATGCAAAGTCCTAGTTTAATAGCACAAGGGACTGTTACGTTACATCCTGTGTATAAAACTCATGTGACAACTTGCAAAGACAGAAGGGAATATATCCCACCTGAGCTGTCCTGGGTCGACACGTGGCTCTGGATGTCACATGGTTGGAGAACAAGGAAGTCAGACAACCACAGAAGGAACAGATCTGTGGGCAGAAACCTGGCAGGCTTCTTTCTTTGGTTGCTTTATCATCTATATTCTCTGTTGATTTGCACGTGTGGTCCGGCCACCAGTCAGGACCCAAAGTAAGGAAACTCCGTACCGTGACACATTGAGAAGTCTTAACGAATCATATGATAGCATATCTTTGGTAGCGGAGAAGTCAGCCACCTTAATAGTGTGTGATTGTTGGTACAATACAGTTTCTGAACAGCTGACCATATGAATTCAGACAAGACTGAATCAAGGACCAACTCTGATCAAAGCCCGAGTTCATTTGAAAAGGGTTATATCCCCACGCCTGACTCCCTGATGCTCAAGGCACTCTGCTGAACATCGAGAGTGAGTTTTTCACGTTCTTCTTTTATTTCTTATATTTCGTGCACAGCAAAAGCTGCACTGAATTTCTATCGGCGTCATTTTGCATCGTGGCCTCTCGTTCGTACAGATAATCAATAGTGCCGTTTCTATGGCGAGGAGTCGGAGGCCCATTTGCATGCAGGCGGCTGCAATCGGAGGCCCATCTGTCCACGGGAGCCCTTCCTAATTTATGTTAGTTGTTGTTGTCGTCGTTGTCGCCGCACAGCACATCCAGCACCCCCTGCCTCTTCAATAGAAGTGACAGCAGAGTGGCTCTGGAACTAAAAGAGCAATCCATCATCTGTTTAGAGCTCCAGTTTGACACCACACAGACTGGTGTTCGACTGGGACGGGCCTGAGGTGATCCATGCCACATAATGCACCTAACAGATACATGCATATTAACAAACGCATGAGTCTACAAGCCTACTCGCTTTTTTTAACTGTTCGTATCATTTTCACATTTTTTCACTACTGCAAATTTGGTAGGATGGGATGATGCGGTTAGCACAGAACATTAAGGCTTTCAGTTTCATTGCAGTGAAGGATTATTTATTTTCTGTAGTCCTTCATACGAAAGACATGATTAGATGAATGTCCGCCTCTCCGTTCGGCTCTATAACACTTTAAAAGCAGTTCAATACTCACTGTAATTATTTCTCTCATGAGTGGGAAGAAGGCAAATCAGCAGTAGACATTTTGTGACTAGTCATTTGTGAAGGGCTACTGACTAACCCCTGAACATGTTTTAAACATTTGCTACGCCTGCTAACAGGGATAAAGGAAAACATCTAACGCTTGTCCCTTTATTTTATTCTTACTAGAACATAAGCATCTATTTTGTAATAAAGTAGTGATAGGCATGTCCCATTTAATATACTATTTAATATGATACTGCCATCTAATGGAGGGAGTTCATCAACGTTTCATGCACTCCATAATAGTCTTTATCGCGCATCTACATTCACAGCGTGACTGTCCACAAACGACCATCGACTGCACACGAGGTTGTCCCTTATATGAGATCAACTCAAGTCTCTGCACAGAGGTCAAGTCCCTGCACAGAGGTCAAGTCCCTGCACAGAGGTCAAGTCCCTGCACAGAGGTCAAGTCTCTGCACAGAGGTCAAGTCCCTGCACAGAGGTCAAGTCTCTGCACAGAGGTCAAGTCCCTGCACAGAGGTCAAGTCTCTGCACAGAGGTCAAGTCCCTGCACAGAGGTCAAGTCTCTGCACAGAGGTCAAGTCCCTGCACAGAGGTCATATCTAGCAGTGGGTAGAGTCATCTTCACTCAGATAACTGGGGTTACATAATAACCTTCCAATATACCCACAACAGTGACACATTTGTCTCTGGCTTCAGTGAAGTTTATTTTCTTATCAGATGTAACATACAAAAATATTCAACAGTCATGATCATAAAAAGGGAAAAAATTAAAAATAAAGATCTTATCGCAAATTCAGCCACATTACAAAACCTCAATTGACTGCTGAGGAGGGCACAGAACTTTTCAAAGAATAATGCAGCAGACTATACATGTTGATAAGTAGGTGAACAGCCTAAGGCACAGGCGAGGTACTTGGTGTTTTAAGTTTGAATCAAGCTTTTGGACATTTGTCCATGCATGGCGTCCTCAGCTGGGTATTGGACAAGCTTGATTTCCCAATGATTTTTTACCAGTTTCATTCCCCATTCCAGAGCCAGAACTAACAATCTAAAGTCACTGAACTCTTCTTGGCCATGAATGTGAATGAGCACTACTTTTAGGACGTGCAACCCATATGCCCCATTTCACAGTAATCCAAATATCGCTAGGTGAATGAAGACCAATTTAAAGAACTGGAAATATCCACAGACACCTACAAACTTTCAAAACATGGGTCCAGTGTGAAATCACCACTCCATGCATTGTTATGCAAATACAACAGAATTAAATGCATCAATGGTTTTTGACTGCTGATAGCAATTCTGAGCACTATGGTCAAGGTTTGTCTTTGCTTTCATTTATAACACGTTACATCATGTGTGGGATTTTTATATTGGGGAAATTCTAGCCCAGATATAGTCTGGTCTGGTCTGGTCAGTACTGAATCCAGTTATATAAGGGATAGAGAATTAGGAAGCAGGCTCAGAAAAGTAGCGAAGCATTTATTTTCTACCCAAAGAAACTTGGGATATACACAAGTTTCGCCTCTTATATCTGTAGCCTCTGCAGACAGCGCTGGCAGGCAGACCTCAGTGTTAACAAATGGCTAGGCGAAAAACTCATGTATATCAATTCAAGCCAGAATATTCCCCAAATACTGATTTTTAATAAGGAGCCTTATTTAATCAAAGAAACCAAGTATACACACCCAAATCGTGTCTTATAATATCCGTCTCTGTGGTCAGAATGGCATATTCTGATATCAAACTGGACAGCAGGGTGGCACAGTGAGTAGTTCAAACCCGTCATCCACCCTGCTGAAGGTTCCTCGAGCAAGACACCGAATCCATACCCCCCTCCAGGGGTACTGTTCTGTAGCCGACCATGTCCCTACAGGGAGTAATAAAATATCACATCGCTATCATCATTATTTGCAAAAGACTGTGCATATTAACACTTAAATACTGACTGCACATGTTGTGCCCCAATTCTGGTTCCCTGTGACATTATTGTCGTCTCCTTGTTTAACCCCAAGCAACATCCATCCTCTTCCTGACAGGATCTGTCATGCAATCATACACACAAAAGACAAAGTCCAGCTCTACCAGAACACTTTGAATGACCAGAGCAACAAAAACACCACAGAGAAAGGTAAGAGCCTGTAGAGATGCCTCGCCTCAACCAGGAATGAAATTCATGCCTCAGCTCCCCTCCATATTATGCCGACTGGACGATTTTGTTTGTCATTTGTGCAAATATCCAATCAGCCAAACTGCTTGCCCACATCTTTCCTTACTGTTCCACTAAAATACACGATCAAACTCTGTCTGACTTGTGGTGGCCGGGTTTCTGTTCTGATTGGGTGGCTGCTGGGGCATATGGCCTCTCCGTCTGGGCGGGGCCAAGTATTCAAACATGGAGGTGTTGTGGGTGGAGAGCATGTTCTTTAGGTCAGATGGCATGGGGTCGGACCAGAAGAAGTCATGGTTGAGTGCATCGTCACTGTCTGTACGCTGTGCCGGGTCCAGAACCAGGAGCTTATCGATCAGGTCTAGGGCGTAGGGGTCTTTGACGTAGGCCTTGAGGCGATCCTTCACTTTCCTCTTTTGGCCTTTAGGCAACTCCATTTTCTGGTAGAGCTCATATTTCTTGTCCACGCCAGGCCACACCTTATAGAAGGAGAACATGGTTCCGGATCCAGTTAGGAGAGAACACAAGTGAAGGATGTATTTGTAAGCACACAGTCATTTCTAAGGAAAGGTAATGCAACTTCAACCTAAGATTTCGTTTCCGTTATGACTACATCTTACCTCAGCAGTGATGGAACCACACAGCTGGCTGATGAGAGTAAGCTGGTGCTGCTCCGTGTTCCCCTGCATGATGGGACTTCTGGTCCACATCTCCGCCATGATACAGCCTGCGCCCCACAAGTCAATGGGGGGGCCATAGTCTCGCTCGCCTACCAAAAAAACAAACAACCAAAAGAACACCGGCTTTATTAGGGACCGCATTAAAGTAAAACTAACATGCAGAAGGGTTGATCTAGGCTGAACCATTGCACCAATGACCCTATAAAACAACGGTCCCAAAAGTGGGGTCTGGGGACAACAAGGGGTCCCTGAGCAGAATAAGGAATTGGCAGACAGAAGTAACACTTGGTGCTCTTGTGGAGTAAGAAGAAGTCCTTAGGTTTATATGTGCTCACTGGGAACAGGAATCAAATCTGTAGAAAACTGAGATACAAAACCTCCAGTGATTCCAGTAAGGAGGGAAGAGACCAAACGCTTGAGATTTATAAAGCCTTTATTGTCATGGCTTAGAGCCAACGCATTTCCACCAGAAGGTTGTTGTTTTTCTTTTCTCACTGGAGGTTTTCAGTCTTAGAGCATCTCAGTTTTCTACAAAATAAGGAATTGTTTAATTTCGCTATTATCACCCAGCATAGAAGTTGGCATAATGAGAGAATGTGTGTTTTGATAATGGGTTTCACTCTGTCACTGTTACCTCTCCTCCTCCTACAGTACAGACAGGTAAGTCATATGTAGCAATACCAACAGTGAAATTAAACTATTCCTTATGTTGTCATACAAATCTTCTCAGATGAGATTCCTGATCAAGTTCTTTATAAATAGTTAAGATTAATGCAATTCGGGTAGATCACAAAGACAAACCAATATTTGAGAAACATTTTCAGAACTGATTCTCGACACGTCAGTCACAGTGCTAATATCCATTAATATTGCATTAAGGTGTTTTGTGAGCTCTTTGTTCTACAGAGCTAAATAGAAGGTGGAAAAAGGTGTAAGCTAGAAAAAGTTGTTGAAAATATATTACGTTTTGCCTTGAAAATAAATGCAATGCTTTGAACTAGTACCTTGGTGTAACGTTGACATACGTTTAAATTACTGCTGACTGAATCAGTTAAGGTACTTTTTACAAATTACATTTGTAGAGTTATTATACTTTTTGGAAGTATCAAAATTAATCGAATAGTGGGCAGAATGTGAGATTTTATGATGCATTGAATCTGCTGAAAGAACAGAAATCGAATAAAAGTTGGATTGAATTGTTACACCCTAGTGGCCTCACACCTGCTACGTGTTGCCATATGGCAATAATGTTAGGTTTCATCTAACATTAGGCTAGATAACCATCGAGGCAGCGGAGAATCAGACATGTAGATGTTTCTGCTTTGTGTAGAGCAGCCAATCAGGAGCTTGTTTGATCCAAAGCCATTGTTTTGCTTTGATTCCATTGGCTCACGGTCAGAGAGAATATGCGACAGGGACAAAGTCTGAGAACAGGTAAAGACCAAAAGACTGTATATAAAACGAGGCATTCGAATGGTATCGTCTTAAAGTTACTGGCAACTTTACAGGCATTTGGCGGTTGGCGGGTGTTCATTTCTGACCCCGTTGTAGACAACGCAGTGTGCAAAGTGTTGAGATTCTGTGTTGATAATCAAGTGGCTCCTTGATTACTCACACTCACCTCTGCAGAGCAATGGAAAGAGAGGTCAGAGAGAGCAGGGATATTCACCTTGAAGGCATTTTGCAACCAGGAAAGACCCCAGTGAGCTAAAGGGCCATGGTGATTCAGCTGTCTCTTACCTAGCAGCAGCTCTGGGGGTCTGTACCACAGCGTGACCACGCGGTTGGTGTAGCGGTTACCCTGGCTGTTTTTAGCCAGGCTAAAGGCTCGCGCCAAGCCAAAGTCGGCCAGCTTCAGTACGCCATCTCTGGTGATGAGCACGTTGGCTGCCTTCATGTCTCTGTGGAGGATCTGATTCAAGAGAGGGGCGACAATTCATTTATTCTGCTTTAAGAAACTGACGTGAGCTCAAATACAAGCGCTGTTTTATGGTGCATCAGGGCTCAAAGCATCCTGGTGCCCTGGGGATGTTAAACAATTCTGTTTTGGAAAAATTGTAATCCTCAATTGAGATGCTTTGGGAGTGAGAGGAAAACCTGTCTCGTCAATGCCTTTCTCACTTCAGCAGCACTGGTGTACACAGTAGCAGTATTATACATATATTATTGTTGTAAATCTTAAATCTATCAAAAAAGAACCTAATTCCAGTGGACGCCTCACCTTGTTTCTGTGGATGTAGTACAGTCCGTTGAGCAGCATCTGCATAACCTTCTTGATCTCTGCCAAGGTGAACTTGACGTTGGCGTTGCTCAGCAGCCCTGCCAGGTCATGCTCACAGAAGTCAAACACCAGGTAGATGCTGCCTCTGTATCTGTTGAACAGAGTGGCTGGTAGAAGGACAGAGGGGAAGTGAATGAATGAACAGGTCTACAAACTAAACTGATAAGCGACATACACAAGTTGCACGTTTTTAAAGTAAAAACACAGATTACAGCTACAATACTTTTAAAAAATAGAGAATATATACATGGTTAGAATTTATATCAATGTCATCGGTACTGCCATCAGCTCACAAGTGTGAATATTAATGTGTATAACAGTGTTAGCGCTGAGTTAGCATGGTCGATGATTAACTATCATTAGCACCTGCATCTGAAGCAGTCTCGAGTTTCACGTCTACAACAATAAACTGGATCATTATATAATTTGGTTGGTACCTAAAAAAAACACAGAATACAAAGACTGAACTCTAAAATCGCAATGTTTTTTCCCCGAAAATTGTTCTACTGTTCAAATATTTTGACAATTTTTATCTGCCGCTGTGTACTGACCCATATCTGTGTCCCACCACAATTTCAGAGAAATCGGTGAAGAATTATATGACCAACCGATCCCGGGTAAACAATCATGTCTTTTGAGCGATACCACCGCACCCCGCGGTGATGAGCCACATACACAACCGCAGTGGGAAAATTTCTAACCGCGACAGCCCTACATACAACAGTCAAATATTGAAATATTTTCCACGATTTTTGTCTGGCGCCGTGTACTGAACCATATCTATATGCTATCACAATTTGAGAAGAGTCAGTCAAGAATTCTACTGTGCAGAGCGTTCACAATCTCCACGTGCCAAAATAGGCAAATATTTCAACATTTTCCCCCATAAAACGGTAAAATGTTAAGATATTTGTACAAATTTCGTCTGGCGCCGAGTACTAAGCCATATAAATGTGCTTTTAAAATTTGAAAGAAATCGGTAAAGAAATGTGACTGGTAGAGCGTTCACAAGGAAGTGCCTGCGGTGGACGCGGGACGACCGCTGACCCATAGTGTCCCCCGACTCGTCGGAGGGGGACACAAAGACACACAAACAGAAATGCAGAAATAAATTGACAGCAGTACCAAAGTCACAGATCGGAGACTTTTGACACCGACCTTTGGTTCGGCAGATCTCGATCAGATTCACCACATTCTCGTGTTTCAGCAGCTGCAGGATCTTGATCTCTCTCAGAGCAGTGATTGGGAACTGGAACAGAACAGCAGCAGAAGAAGGCAACATCTATCAGTGACAATGGACGGGCATTCATAATGATGTTCACTGACTTATTCGTAGTTTTACAATGTCACTTGTTCACTTTGTGACCGTGTTTTTTTAGCCAACAAAATGTAGCATTGCCTCGCGATCATTTTCACAGGGTGGATATGGGCGGGGGATGTAACATTGGCAGTAGGGACGCACCGATATGCGACACATTTCTAGAGAGAAAAAGGTCGCAAAAATGCCAATTCCACAATCGGCCAAATATCGGCAGTAAAATTAATATCAGACCGATAATAATATTGCTTTTTAAAGCCGATATCAGCCGATAATCTGTCTATATATCTGTGCATCCCTAACTGGCAGTAATGTTTTTTGGGGTATAGAACTCTTTCTGAACGGTCTCTTACTCCTTCTTTCTCATTCTCCATCAAAACTTTCTTCAGTGCCACCTTCTTCCCAGTCTGTCTGTGCTTTGCTTTGAACACTTCCCTGTAGAAGACAGAAGACATTTCATTAAGCACTTAGCGAGGCCATAGATCAAGCTAAACACGTCACAGCTCGGTAGGTTTCATTCTGCTTACGACTTTACGATTCTGAGCATCCACAATGCTATGCAACTATAAACTAGTTAAGTAAACAACTGCTATGTAAACTAATTGTGTTTATTTCCCCTTAGATATAGGTTGTATTTGTTGTATTTGTATTTAGTAATGTGAGGAAGGAAGAAAAAGGCACCAATCGTTGTGTTTCTCTAACGTTACGTTTTTGTTTATTTACTCTTTGTTTTCAAAGACGTTAGTGAAACCCCAACATGACTAACGCAGATGGTCGCACGAGCACACAACACGCACTCATAGGTATCTTTACACGTGCGGATGTTTGTAAACTCTCACCCAAAGGTCCCTTGGCCTATTTTGGCCAGTTTTTCATATTTGGAGAACTCGTCGCAGAAAGGAAACTCGACTCCGTCGTAGTATTTGGACATGATGGCGGCCTCCCGGTCGGGCCTGAGGAGAAGACACTGTTAACAAAACCCACTCATGACATTTTAAATCACGGTTGTACACAGAACAGGGCACTAGATGAGTAAATCCATGAAAATACACAAGTTTTATAAATATATATGTATATATATTCGTACTTTTCAGCCGCGCCGGCGTTTCCAGTTTTGTCTCGCTGCATCCCTGCGAAGCTGCGACGTGTGCTGCCTTCAGGTGCAGCTCTAAAGCTCGTACTTCTGTTGCTTCTTCTTCTTCTTCGTTAGCGTTAATGGCGGTTGGCATTCAAGCTCCTACTTCCGACTTCCTGTCGACGCCTTCAAGTGCTTCTGGTCGAAATAAAAACAAATGGACCTCTTGTGCTGCAGCAACCAAATTAAAATGTGTGTCAGCTATTTAATTTGTTTTTAATTAATTCAATAAAACATGAAATGTGTGAAAACTAAACGTTCAAACAAAGAGTGAAAATAGAAACATACAATGCTATTTATTTGCATCGAATGCCAAACAATAATATATAATGATAATACATTACTTTTTGCCATCAGTTTATTTCACAGCTTCCATGTACTCTGTCCCCTAGTCCCATTATTATAAGTGGGTCGTACATTTGGGTAATTACGAGTTTCATAGACATATATAAAGCTAGATGACTCACACGCGCTGCTGGCCAATGGAGACCGACGTTGCCACATGGCGGCCATCTTGCGACGGGAATCTCGCCCACTCATAACATGAATGTCTATGGTGCATGTACTATTGAAATAACCATATCTTGCTCAATTTTCAATAGATTTTCAAACGGTTTGGTTTGTTATAAAC
>OMLI01024772.1:9383-19849 GCA_900302605.1 Rondeletia loricata
AGAGAGAGAGAGAGAGACAGAGAGAGAGACAGAGAGAGAGAGAGAGAGAGACAGAGAGAGAGAGAGAGACAGACAGAGAGAGAGAGAGAGAGAGAAAAGACAGAAAGAGAGAGAGAGAGAGAGAGAGAGAGAGAGAGAGAGAGAGAGAGAGAGCGACAGTAAGGGGGTGGAACATACAGTACGTGAAAAACAAAACAGGAACAAAGTGATAAGATGTTCCAAAGTTCACCTGCACACCTGAGGATGGCCACTCCTTTCCCAGGGCAGAGCAGATATGGTTCAGGTGTGGAGGCAACGTACTGAACCCCTCTACGACTTAAATGAGATGTTGCCCTGTGGATTTTGATTGTGCTTCTGTTTGGGAAGAGTTGAGAGATCTGGGAGTTGACCTGTATTTTTCTGTGGAGTATATCACATGGTGTCTTTGTTAAGAACTCAAAGCAGAGGAGCAGCAACTTGAGAGTAGGACTTGGGTCTCTTTCGCGGCCCTCATACCCAATGAAGATGTGGTCTATGAAAGTCTTCGTCCTGCTCCTGCACTGTTATGGTGAGTTAAATGGGGCCAACATGGATCGTTCTTTTGATTTACAGAAGTTGATTACTTTCTAGGCAGTCCAACATTTAGTGGACCATTTTCTTTCCAAAGTAGTATAGCAATAGTGATAAATCAGAGTAATAAATTTGAGTCTTCTGAGATTCCCTTCTAATCAACGAGAGTCCCAGAACCCCATGAGGACTTTGCTCATTCTAAATGATAGTAATCGATGGAAAATGCAATTTCATTTTTGTGTCTGACTGGTTTGTAATATCGACTATATTATTGTGCAGCTTATAAAAATGCTAATTCTGAATGGACTGCTCTGGATATGATTTTCAACCAGTAAACTACATGGGCTATAACATTAAAACCGTAATATGCTCTGGGTCGGTAAACAAGGGTTCTGTGTATATGGCTCAACATTATAAAAATGTGTAAGTATGAATTGCTCCAGCTGAAAACTACATGAAAAGATATTGCCCAAACTGAGGGACAGCATTCTTTATCCCTTTCCTGTATCACAGCCAAAGAGCTGGCAATTGCTTCCTTGTACCAAAGATGTGACTGGCAATGTTGAGAAACAAAACACAGTTTAGAGTTTCAGCCACCAGCAGAGACAATGTCCAGCTTACATAATCTCCCCATGGTACTGACTCCTGTTGTATGGGTACTGTACTGACCAGGCCTTAGCAGCCAGCTGGACTTCGGTTATGGAGAGCTGCCCTGGCGGAGGATGCTGAGGCTTGGACAGTGTTACAGTATGTGCTGTGATTAAACACTGTGCTGAAGCGTAGATCAAGGCGAGATGTGACCTGGGTACTGAAGGCTGTCCAGTATGTTTTTACTACCTGGACAAAGGTTTGACTGGGGATGTCTGGGGCTTTTGTTACAGAACAAAATGGTCTACTTACTTTACTGTAATTTAACACAAAACAGCAAATTTTATATCGAACAGACGTTGTGACAGGTAAGTGCTAAGGTCAGGCTGAAGGCATGATCTATGTAGAATAGGGGACCTGATTGAAGCGCTTCATGTAGACTTTTCTCGTCCTCCCTCTTTACCTATAGGCTGTCTTTCTGCTGGTGATTGGAGACCGTACTTCATCTCCAGGAACTTCAACAACGTACTCCATTGGGAACGTGTGAAGCATGACATCCCTGGGGAGGAGGTCCTCTATAGCGTCCAGTACTGGAGGTGAGACACAGGATGGCGGTTGGCTGATTATTATACCTGTACTTACCCTCCATCACCCTTCTGCCTCCCTGTACAGAAGTGGGGCAAAGCAGGAAAAGGTGTGTGTGGGATACACACTCATTCCCAGCACATTACCGTAGATTTCCATGTCAAGAGACTGTAAAATGGGAATTTTCTAATGCTAGCAGGCATAAAGAGAGACCGGTATCTCCGCCAGCAAACTAGGTGTACGGCACAAGTACCCAGATGGCCTGTGGGTATCTACGGAAGAAATCTCTCTCTCTCTCTCTCTCTCTCTCTCTCTCTCTCTCTCTCTCTCTCTCTATCTCTCTCTCTCCACATAGTTTCAGAAATGGCTGGGTGGCTCTATCAATTTATTGCTCCGCAACCAGCCTGCGCATTTGAGCTGTACTGTGCCGTGGCTCGGCTTCAGCTTGACCTCCCGTGGCTCAGACATAACGCTACAGAATAGTTATGGTTCCCGGTCATTAGTATGGGCCTCAGTCGGCACCGCCTCGCAGGATGGAGACGGAAAGCTGTCAGCGCTCTTTCACAGCCTGCAAGTAGCATTTTTCTCTTTCTTTATTTTCTTCCACTCAGTCTCCCAGACAAATATCAAGTGCCACCCCAATCCTATTGACTTTTCTCCCAGCCACTGTCACCTGGAATTGCTGGCGCGACTTCCCAGCGTTAAATCAGCCGCAGATGAAGATTGGCTTAACTATGCCCACTCAATATCACTTCCTCGTTAGGCACAACGCTGTCATTTGTCTTTCTCAAAGAGGCGCTGTGGGTTCAAATGATATAGATGAAATGACAGTTTTCAGGTGATCTTTGTGGTAGCCATGTATGTATCTTTAGTGCCTGTGCTATACCAAGGCATTATTCAGATCAGAACTAAAACGTTACAATGACAATATCATGTCTGAATGTTGGTTGTAGTAAATGTTTGGGCTACATGTTGAAGGGTTTAATTCTAAAATGTTGTATCCACTTTTGCTGTTCTTTGCTTAATATTTTGAAAAATACAAATGGTTACATTCTCTAAAATGTTTTATTTTGGAAGTAAAGGGCTCAAGCTAGATATGAATCTCAACAACAGTTAATAGGGAATTTTACTATCATGCCAAAATCAACTATAAACTTTTCGTAAGTACGATCGTTTGTATTAGTGCGAATGAACTGATCATTTTTATTTTTAATACCTTGGACTGCCGACATCAGTGGATTCCCTGCTATCATTACCACTTGTGTTGACACACAAGTTATACACAAGGTGTATTACTGTAGGTTCAGGTTGATATTGTGGTTCCAATATCATTGCTTTATCACCTTGTTTTCCACGCCTTACAGTGATGCAAAGGAACAGCCATACCAGACAAAAGTGGAGTGTCACAACATCACCGCTCTGTCCTGTGACCTGACTGCAGAAACCCCACCCGTTTCTGATGTTCACTACATTGCTCAGGTGCTCGCCAAGGGTCACTTTCATGGCCGCACCTACAGATTTAAACCTATAGCAGAAAGTAAGAAACTCTAAATGTCTTTTCCAGTTGTGAACTTTAACTTACCGCTCATGATTACATTCACCCTCTCTGGCCTAGTTTTTTCTCCCACTTAAAAATCTATTTGTGTTGTTAATTTATTTTACAGCGCAACAGAATAAGATTCTAACCGTAATCCTAAAATCAGTTTCAAAAGAGACACAAAGATGTCAGTGTAAAACAGCTTTTGACTTTTTCTCTCATTCTCTCTTTATCCATCTCTTCCTGAACATCTCTCTGCCTCTCTGTAGCTGTTCTTGGTCCACCAATCTTGTCCGTAAGCCCTACTGTGTCATCTTTACATGTGAATGTCACCCTGCCCTCGGGACCAAACGGCATATCCATTGCGGACATTTTCAACAACACCAAACGTCTGCCCTTCAACCCCACAACTCTCTATATCCTCAATATCACCTATCCAAAGTGGGCTGCACAGGTGGGTCTCCAACCGATCACTATTCACACACATATGCATTCAATCATACAGACATACAATCATACATGCAGTTACATGCAAGCACGCTCAGGCCCTAATGCACAAACACCTGCTCGGATTATTAAATCAAGTCAGATTCATTCATGAAGGTTTGTCACAAAGTAGGACACAAATACAAGAGATGATAAAACAAGGGATGATTAAAGATTAAAGATAAAACAAATATTCCAAAATACAAGGCCAGAGCTTAATACAAGGCCGTCCTTATCTAATGTTTCTGAAGTGACACAGTCGGCCTGCTGTTATTATGAAGGGTTGTAAACCACTACTGATTGATCATGACTTCATTTTCTGCAGTCTATTTAAGTTAGTGTAGGTTAGTTAGGTTCATTTATATCATATGCATTACTCGTCACTTATGCATTTTGTTTTTATTAAAGTGTTTTCCTCCTTGTTGAGTTGTGTTGTTGTTGAGTTTACTGTCTGTTATTAAATTCAGTGTTTTCCTTTGTTATCTTAAAGTTTTTTTTATAAGCCCCTGAGGAGTTTTCTTCTTTGTCTGACCTGTTCAACCTGTAATGGACTAAGCTAAATGGATCAGTTATTATCCATCCGATCCACTGTTTCTCCAGGTCAATACAAGCACAACGGGCCAGTTTGTCATCAACTTGAAGAACAACAACACAGAGTACTGCGGCCATGTGGTCTACAAGCCTAACTTTGAGCTGGGTCGCCCACCGAGTGAGAACGCCTCCTTCTGTGTGACACTGCCAGGTGAGGACAACAACCTCTTCTCATCTTATCTTCACACCTTCTTAGTGCACACTTGTATACTTGTACACTTCAGTGATCGTGAAACGAGATAGTAATTCAAAGAAATAAGTTCCCATGAGTCAGTACTTGGGCAGTTGTCCTTACCTCCATTGTCTATTGCACACCATGACAATAAGGAATGTAGACTACTACATGCTATGTAATGCATTTGGATTGCACAAGTACATTGGCATTCCCAATTTAGAAAATATATTCTATTCTTAAAGTGGGATTTCCACTCCTATACATTTCTCTTGAGATAACTTCCTGGTTACTGGAACAAGGGACCCTGTGTAGTCATTGGTACATCCAGGAACATCCAGTACACTGCATCCGATCAGTGTTACTGCCTAACAACATGCCTGTGCTTGTTTGTCATAATGGGAATTTCATAACTGCTTCAGGCTCTCTGGTTTGGCAGGTGTATTATATTTCACATTGGTATATGACACAAATTATCTTTGCCCTTAGGTGATCCCTGGATGCTTTTCCCTTGGTTCCTCGTGGTTGCTGCTCTTATGGTGGTCATAGCCATAATATCAGTTGTGTATATGTGTTGCTATGTGAAGGGTGGAAAGGAAAAGAGCATGCCAGAGTCCTTGGTAAGACAGTCCTGTTGGGGATTTCCCTTGATGTGTGTGAGTAGCTACAGTACCAGGAAATGTTTCCTTACTGGAAAATCTGGCCCTCAGGTGTGTTCACACCTAGCCTGTTTGGTTCGATTCATCCAAACCCTAGAGCGCTCACTCCTTTAGTTCACTACGTTTGGGCGGGGTGAGAACGATGCCATTCGAACTCAGGTGTGCACCAAACAACCACGCTGAGACCCCCGTGCTTTTCTAAGCGGACTGAGGTGCGGTTTGTTTGTGGTGAGAACGCAACAAGGACGCAAAGTCCAGTCGCAGTCTCGACTGATGCTCATATTCAACTATTTCTTCGTGAGCTCTTAGCTGGTAAGACCACCAGAGAAGATAAATAAAGCCTACGAGCGCAGTTAAGTGCAGCGCCAAAAACAGGTGACAGGTCACAAAACTGTCCAATGAACGAGTTACCTGTCAGTCCATGTGACCTTTGTTTACAACTCTTGGTTCCTTTGTAATAAGGCAGTGTGAACCCTAAACAAACTAGATGCAAAGTGCAACAATGTGTCTTTTTCTGGCATGATTCGGACCAAAGAAAACAAACTATAGGTGTGATCTCACCCTCTGTATACATACCTAAGTGTTGATTATACACGTTGAAAAGCTGCTGCAATTATTTTGGTACAGTGAAACTGTTTGAGTGACTCACTGTGCCTTGTGTGATGTCATGGTGTCATGGTGAGGTGTGGTGTGTGGTGGTTGTGTACCCCTTGTATATTGGAATAAGCTGTTTGATTTCACCCAAATTCTCATTCCATATTGTATTACTTGTAAATACAAGTATTGTAAATAATGTGTTATGTAATCTTTGAATTTTGATAAGCTCAAAAATCCAACTTTAAAAATAAAAAGTCAATTAATGCCTTCTACCGTATAGATCCCACATCTCAATTCTGTATATCAGAGCTAACATTGTTGTAATCAAATTAAAAGTTGTTGATTCACTTACAAAAATAAATCACTAATATGATGTTAATGGTTTGTCTTCCAAACAGGTAACCAGTTTCAACATCCTGCCTCTAGTGCTGCAGTCTCCAGATAAGTATCTCTTAATTTCCAAAGCAGAGGTTTGCCCCCAAAGTGACCAAAAGGTTTACACAGTCCAGGTGAGGCCAAACGTTCCCTCAGTTGGGTCTGAAGGCTATTCCCCCCAGGACTTCCCCTGCCAGGACTTGAACAGTGGTTCCTACATGGGCATGGGTCTACACAGACCAACACCAGGGCACCAGGACACCAGCGACCAGTCCTCTGATATCTACAGTGCAGTGGGTGTACACGTGCCTGGTGAAGAGACTGAAGGATTTCAACAGGCCGTTAATGAAGACAGAGGAGGCAGTAACCCACCACGGTCCTCCCTTCTGAGGAAAGCAAGCTGGGATATAGGTGGAACAAGCGCAAAGCTGATCTCACGTGTGGCACCGACTTTACCTGACTTGGACTCTCAGGGGAGCAATTCAGTAGGGCCGCTGTTGTTGCACACAGTGCGGGATGTCAACGGACAGCTGATGTTCCCTACGCTCACATTTCAGTCACTGAGTGCCACGGCTGGCACCGTATTGCCTCCTAACCCTGAGGGCAAACTGCTTTTATCGGACCTGGTAGACTCCAGGGAGGGGGTTCCCTCGTTGACATTATCCTTACACAGCTTAGGGGGTTCAGAGTGGTCAGACTCTGGGTATGATCAGAGTACTGTAAATACCCCAACTCAGCTTTCCTACAACTCCCATGATTCCCCAACGCAGCCCCTCCTTCCTGCTTTCTCCCCAGACTGTCCGAAAACACAGACAGGGCATATCGTATTTGAATCAGGTTACAAACAAAACTGGATGCCAGCTACCCCGCTCGAAGTTACACGTGAGGACAGTTATGGGATGAAGAACTTCGTTTGGAATTGGACAGATCCCAAAAAGGAGGAAGAAGAGGAGGAGGAGGAGGAAGCAGAGGAGAGAGCAAGGCAAATTTTTCTGGGAGGTTGGGTGGTACAAATTCAAGAATAATTCTTATAATCTTAAAGGCTTAACACCTGCTTTTTTTCTGATTTGAGTCCTCAAATAACAGTAGAGACACGTTTCAGCTCAGTGACCTTTCAACAGGAGAGGAGGAAGTTGATGGGAGCAATGACAGGGCTTTGGTGGCGATGCAGACCAATGCCTTTCCTGTCTGCTGTGTAGCTGATGACCCAGAGAGGGGCTCTGAGACTCTCCTTGTGAAAAGCATATACTAAATCTATGGTGAACTGCTGAGTCAACCACTGGCCCTTTAAAAACACTGTCCATTTCAGCGCTAGAACTGCTAAACATGCCAAACATGGTCTTATTTACAAAACCACTGTTGGAAAATGTTCAAAAGGATGTATGTTTAATCTTATGCCGTGGGTTTACATTTGAAAAGGTTCCTTCCAAAATTAGATATCCATACTTTTGTCAAAGGGGACAAAATGTGGATAGCACAAAATAAAACAAATGATGGTACTTTTTGAAGCATAAAGGTAAGTCAAGTCCTTGGTTAACAAAACGATAACACTTTTACAGACTGAATTCTTATTTTAGAGGTATTGCATTATGAACTTGATGTTAATTTCTTCCAAAAATTGATATAATCTGTTCTGGAAATGGTTTACATAGGTACGTACCTTGTGTGCCCAAATCTGGACAGTCATGAAAGTATAGGAAATATGAATAAAGTTCATGGTGTTGTTATTTTTTAAATGTTTGCTATATATGAAGTCATTTTCAGGGCAGAAATAAGTTGCATGTGAACCAGTATGAACAGTTCCAACTGCATCACATTACCCACAGTATCATATTTTGTGCACAAAGCCTTTTCATGCCCCCTTAGCATAATGGTATGTATTTCAGGGCAACAACAGTATTGTTTTGGCTCAACTTTGTCATGACAGGCTAAAGCTATGTTCAGACAGGCAGCTAAAATCAGATTTATTTTGCATATCCGCGTCGGATATTTGTCTAACCAGCAAAAAACAAAACACATGGGATGCAGTGAAACCACATTTGTAGGTGGTTTGAAATGCAATTCAAATCACATCTCTGAAAACTGATGAGAAGACTAGACAAACGACAAACATGGATGACAGCCAGCAAGAGAATACCGGTACCTGGACAAATGAGGAGGTTTCGTGCTTCCTCTCACAAATGCGTGAGACTGGAAAATGTCATCATAAAAACAGTCAGAACGTCCATGTTACTAGCTTGTTGCAGCAACCAGAGTAGTTGGACAGAAAACGTGCCCTTAGGCAGCGTGTGCACGCCTGCGTCGTTACTCTGATGACCGATGTCGTAATGACAGCAAATCCTCTAAACTGTCTAAACACACAAATCCTATGTGGTCACTTGTAAACTACAATGTGGACATGCAGCCTTAAAGATTAGATTTGAAAAACAAATCCGATTGCCTGCTGTCTGAACATAGCCTTGGTTACAGTCCAGGTCCCGTCGTAATGTTCCAAACTGTTTGAAATGTGAGTAGAATGACAGAATTTCTACTAAAAGGAATATATTCTTATTCTTGTATCATATTTCAATGTTATCAGTGATGTGTAGGGAATATACAGAATGATTGCATTTGTACATACAAAAAGGAATATGTTATATTGTACTTTCATGAAGTTCGTGAACTCGTTGTGTTTGCTGTTCTTTCAGGGGATGAAATTACAGTATGTAAAAATACATTTGAGGGCAGGGTCATGGTACAACCCATGCCGCACTGATAACAACTAGGCCTGTAATAGCCTGAGTGCAATCTTTTACACACAGTTGTAAACCAATAAAAATGTCAGGTGTGTTGAAACGATGTGATGTGAGTCACAACAGCTTGTACAGTATAATACTGATATATAAAACTGTAACTTTATTTTTTTTTATATTTGAAGATTGTGAATTATAGTTTCCAGTAAACCTTTATGTTGAGAAAGTTGTGGAGTTGCATTCCAAAATGAGATATTCACCATTTAAAAATTTTTTTTTAACCTATCCATACAAAACGATTGCTGGCATGAAAGTAAAATTCACTATTGATTATTATTGTATTAAGTTGTCAGTTTTATTTACTTCACTTACAGAATAGCAACATTTTAGATTATATAATCAGTTGTATTTTTTTCAAAATTGATATGATTTTATAGCTCAAACAATAAAGAAGCAAGGTGCACTGTGCAAAGGATCCAAAGTGCAGCTCATCAGTCTGTTGCCAGGTTACGCTTTCAGGAGAAAGATTGAGTGCTAATTTTTTTCATAGGCTCCCAGATTGAATGAATGAATGAATGAATTTAAAAAATGGTCCCATTTAGAGAATGTACTGTATAATAATTACTATTTTAATCAAAGTTTTGACTCTCACCAGTGTTGCTATCTCCCTACCTGCATTGTAGACAGATATACAATTCAATACGAAATCGATAACAAACTTCTTTCCATATGGGGGTCCCTGGGGCAAAATCTTATCTAACGGGGGTCTGTGGCCTTCTGCGGGTCTAATTTGGGGTCCGTGAAATGAAAACATTTGAGAACCATTGGTCTAAAATCTGGATACACCAAAGTATATCCAGTATATCAAAAAGTAGGTAAAATTAGTCTGTGCAGATTATGGCATGACAGCTCCTTTTACCTCAGTTCTGGGGATATATTTGACAAAAGCTTACCTGTATTAGAATACATTACATACCATAATTGAGTGGAATTAATTGGTCATTGGATAGGTACTCATACAGAGGTGGGACTAAGTCAGGACAACATGCCAGGTGGGTTCAAACTCATCCCGTTCATAGATTCATATCCAAACCATTATCTTTATATCGCTCATTATATAGCCTATCCCTTTCAGCATGTCATGACATCCGCTAGGTCAATATTTGGTTGTCTCTGCTGTCAACTGATTGCAAAATTATAAGAAATGATACCTTTGTGATGTTAACTGGTATAGAGTGAGAGCAGGAGCAACATTAGCCAGTTAGCTGTAAGTAGCGATTGGCCTTAAAAGTTTTTATTGAAATAAATGCCGCTTGGTGGATCACATGTGAACCCTGACCATTCAAAAAAGATGTTCTATGATGTATGTCTGTTTGCAGATTTGCGAGGAAAGATTAAATTAGTTTGAAATGAGATTTGCCGTAACGTTCTTTCAAAAATACAGAGTGGCTTTTGTGTCTTGAGGGGGGCCTGTCTCCATATAAAAATCAGATTATTTTACCTTCCAAGCAGCTAGAAGAGGAAGAAGCCTTCAAACTTAGCTGTGCACTAGATAGTTTCCCAGCATAGAGAGAGAGAGGGGGGGGGGGGCCACA
>OMLI01024805.1:0-13662 GCA_900302605.1 Rondeletia loricata
CCTGTGTGCCCAAGTGCGCCAGCCAGCTAGCTAGCAGCCAAAGCTAGTCAACTCAAAAACATCGACCGTGCGTTAGCACTAGCCAGCCAGCTAGCTAGCAGCCAAAGCTAGTCACCTCAAAAACACCGACCGAGCGTTAGCTATCATCATAGCTACATCGTGTTTCTCGCTGCACACCCAGCAAACCGCCACAGCCAAAGACTGGACAGGGAAGCCACACCATGACACTGAATGTCTGGAGTGTGCTATCAAATGCATGTAAGCTCCGCCTGTGTGCCCAAGTGCGTCTAGCAGCACAGAGGTGGGGGGTTTTTTGCCCTCACGGCCACGCCGTAAAACGTTCTAGTCACACATGCACCAATGCAGGCGAATGACCGTACAATGGAAGTGAACGGGAAGCGAATATTCACCAATGTTAATTTCGTGCATGTGTGACCGTGCCAATACACAGTCCAGCCATATACTAGATTTTCACCTAGTCTTGTTAAATCCTAAATCATCTTTCTGAATTTGAGGAATCGGAGTAGGAAAAACTATCTTTGCTTAGTTGAGTATGCAGTACAGTATTAGGTAGACTGACGATAAAAATACATTTACACTTTACAATGTCGCCATTTAGCTGGCACTCTTATCCAGAATTATTTACAAACAGTGCATTCCTAGATTACCAACATTACAAGCAACCAGTAGTAAGGAGTACATGTGTCAGAGCCACAAAACTCTGACAATAGATGTAACAAATTGAGTTGAGGCCGGGTGGGGTGATGCTAGGTCGCTGCAGGGAAGCGAGACCTAAATGCCTGAGTGCAGAACATGGGCAAGAGTATAGGGCTGGATCATGGCCTGAGGGCATAGGGATGCAGCTCCCTTTGCCACCTTGTAATTAGAGTTTTGAATTTGATATGGGCAGCCACAGGCAGCCAGTGGAGGGAGTGTAAGAGGGGTCCAACACAGGAGGATCTGGGGAGGATGAAGACGAAATCACATACAAAATCTGTGAAGGGTCCACGTTTTAATGTTTCTTGTCTGCCTGGACTGGCTTTATAGAAAATATTCCTACCACTAAGACTAAAAGAATATTTAAAACCACACAGATAAATGGTTGCCTTGGTGGTTCAATTGTCAGTGAACTGTGTATGTCCTTCGAATACCATTTATTTGCAGCTGCATAGGTTTTAATCAAAGCTCTTACATCATCATATTGAGCTCCCTGCTCTGTTTCCTGTCTCTGCTGTCACAGAAACCTATAAAATAGTAGAGGGTAGACTATCCACTATAAACTATTTTATGGGAAATATGCTCTGTTTGATTTTGGGAATGAAGTGAGGTCAGAATAACAAACTCATGACAGGACAAGGTTAATACCTGCCTTTGAACTTTATGTTGACAGAAAATGCCCTGGAAGCTCAAGATTGGCTAAAACCTGGAATGGGCTATGGTCTATTGTCTAAGCTTACACACTTTTGGACAACCAAATGTCCTAAAGAAAAGTAGCAGACCACACACTACCGAAACATGTTGGTAGTCTAGTCCAATAAATTGTTTATTGGACTAGACTACCAACATGTTTATTGGACTAGACTACCAACATGTTTCGGCCTCTGCCTTCATCAGGGTATAGATGACCAAATGTCATGAATTCCAGTGACTGAAGATCTAAATGCTGAAAATGTTGAAGATCAACTGCTAGACTTACCTGAGGCTGAAACAGTGACGCATAGAAGCAGGGCTAACAGTGCTGTGTGACCCTCCATCTCTCTAAAGTTTGAGTTTCAGGTCTTGGTTTGAGCTGAGTCTGGATCTCTAGCTGGTGTGTAGACGCTCAGGCAGTCCAGCAGTGACTGTGGCAATGGATGAGCAGACAATTCCAGTCTTAAAAAGGTCGAAAGGTCAGCTATAAGAGAGGCGGGGAATCAATGAAGAGACGTGAATGGCTGATAAGGACATGACCAACTGCCAATCATGGATGTCACTGTCATGCTCAATATAAAATATAATATACTGTAGTATGCTCAGAATACAATGTAAAAGAGAACATCATATGCAAATGACCATCAAAGAATATATAGTGAAAAGCACAATGTGTTTCTGTTCATCTATGTTAAGATGCTACAACATTCGTCACCATGCTCCTCATTCTGTTACACTGACATTTTGAAAATCCCCTTTAAGACCTTAAGTGAAAATGCTGAGATGTTGATATGATCATAGGCACCATCCCTCTCTCCCTCACTATCTATCTATCTATCTATCTATCTATCTATCTATCTATCTATCTATCTATCTATCTATCTATCTATCTATCTATCTATCTATCTATCTATCTATCTATCTATCTATCTTATCTAATCTATCTATCTATCTATCTATCTAGAATGTAACTTTCCACCCTGGGGCTGCTGCTGCATGGCCACATCAATCACAGATATGATTAACATTTAGATGAGCTATGATTAACATGGAGATTAAATGTGCAGTTCAGCCTTTAATGAGATCTTTGATTAAAAGCTGTTGCCATGTTACTAGACTAAGAAACAAATTCGGTTAATTATTCAACATAATAATTGAGATACCAGATAATGGGCACTGGTCAGTTACAGGAGCTGTTCTGTGATAAGCATTTCCCCAGAAAGTCAAAAATCATTAACAATGAGTGAATCGTCGCTGAAATTATTTTTGCCGATCAAATTGGTTTATTTCAATAGGATGATAGGACTTTCTGCTAGAAACTTTCCTAAATTAGTCTTCCTAGTGCACATTGGGGTTCTGAACTCATGGGTTATCTGGTGGTCAGTAACTTCTGGCCGACTTTGTCAGGAAGTACAGCGGCATGCTTTCTTATAATATATAATATCACAATGCCGAGATCTGATAAAAGGGAGACTGCTCATGTTATATGATTCATATAGCAGGAAAGGAAACCCCTGTGTAAACTGTTTATGCACTTCCAGAGCATAACGTCACGTTATTTCCCTGGATTGGAGCTCTTACTGTCAAAAAGATATGCTTACCATGCCTGGGTCTATCTAAAAAATCATCATATCAAGTAGGCCTGTACTTACTAAAAAAGGAAAGCTTAAAAATAGCCCAAATCAAAGGGTCTAATCATAAACAAAACAGTTGCCATATTGATGAACAAATATTAATAATCAAAAATAATAATAATTGGATCTATGAAGTGAATGAGCGGTATTATGGAGAGAGAGAGAGAAATCCCTCACAGACGACTATCTGTTTGGCCATGCTTTCTTGGTTTTATAAGTCAAATAGCCTAATTAGAAGCATTATCAGACTTTCTACCGTTACCTGACCTTAGCCTGCTTATTTCTGACATTTTTAAACAGACATCACTGGTCAACAATTCAAGGAAATAGCGTACTCCTCTCTCCCACGTCAGGGAAGTATAATAGGCTACCTATCTCTTACCACATTTAAAAGTGAAAACAAGATGTGAAGCACAGAACTTACTTTAAAAGTAGGGCGCCGCTCTTGAATTCGGTTTATAATCCACGGGCGCGGATGTAGCTGCATTCAGTGATATAAACTCTTTTCAAACTTTCTGTGCCGTGTCTGGGCGGACGCAGATTTACTTCTGCACCCCTCCCACTCGCTGCTCATATCAAAGCACTGTCTCGTCTGGTCAACATATCCTACAAGGGAAGTCCCCTAACGAAAAACCACCACAATATTCCTATAATATTCCTATAGGGACTTAAAGTGTGTCCATGGTTCTCAATATTGAGTCTATAGTGACTTTATAGCACATAAAGTGTCACCATAATATTCCAATTGGGACTTTCAGTGTGTTTGTGATAATTAATAGTGGATTTATACTAATCGTACTTTATGGTTTTTTTTTTATCTCGTATAATATCACCATAATATTCCTCTAATATTCCTATAGGGACTTAAAGATGACAACTTTGTAATGCGGGAAAATCAACAGGCCAATAACCATTTGGTTTCAGAGGCCAGTATTTTCTATCACAATACATCTTGTGTATCATAGGCCTAGGTTTCTGGTAGACTGCAGCAAGTAGGCTGCTGCGCGTGAAGGGCCAGAATAAATGCCATGCTTTTAGTATTTCCAGATAATGGTGGTGATGGTTGTGATAGTGGTGGTGGTGATGATGATGATGATTTGTTGCATGCCTCACTGTTAAGCTTCTAGTAGACCTAGCCTACACTTGGGTACGTCGACCTCTTGTGGCAAGTGTGCATCAGGTTTTGTAGTCAAATTGTCACACTGTACAAATTATCCATTGTATAGGCAAAAGTCTAACGTTGTGATTTCTAAATGTAGTCTATTAGGAAGGTGGATAAAATGTAGTTGACCACAGCTACCATGAAAATTGTACCAAGGATGTGAATTTTGCGGAAACACTACATGAGTCATGAGGACTACGCTATCCGCATTTATCATCAGCTTTCCAATGAAACATCAGACACTTTATAGTCACCTATATTAGTAATATCCTACCATTGTCTTGTCCACTTTGACATGAATGAATTAGATTCTGTACAGTTTATTTGGAGGCAAGTCATAGCCTACATTAGGCTATAGCCTTAGTTACAATAATACTAAAATACTGCCAACAAATAATATTCACAGAGGCACACAGAGGGCACACACACACACACACACACACACACGCACAAATGAACACAGAGCCACGTGTCTGTGTAATAGAGGTGCTCTCAGACACATACATTAATGGTCCTATTACAGGACCATTATATATTAAAATGTAAGTTAACGTTCAACACAAGAGCACAAGTACTTACAATGTAGGGTGAACTGAGTTTGAGTGGGACACTTAAGCAAATTAGTGTAATGCTGTGCTAATTTTGCAAGCCAATCACAAATAATGTTACTGGATTGTAGCTGAATATGTGCTGAATATGAAATAAAGGTTTTGATTGGTGTGACATCACCAGGCGACAGGCGTGATCTTATATTTCAAATGACGGAGCACTTGAAGGAGATGGTAACCATGCTGGCATAGGGAAAGCTATTCTAAAGTGATAAGGCTGTCTAAGTTTCAGTTTTAATGATGCAAATTAAATTTCTGTGTTAAAATGACAATTATTTTGTGGTTTAAAATAATTCAAAAAATAGTATGGAAAACAAAGGGCAAGGCGCTCAGGGGGCGAAATTGCAATTACAGTAAGAAAGGAGGAGGGAGCTGCCGATAATGCAAACATACATTTATTTGGGTAGCTTACCTTACATACTTGAAGTCCTAGTATTTCAAAATTACATTTTCAAAATGTAAGGCTGTGGAGGGCTACATGGACAAACCAAAAAGCAACACATTTCGCCATAGTGTGTAAGGTACCCAAATAAATGTATGTGTAGCAAGATCTGGCCTTGGGACTCTGCTCCACATGAAGTTTGTTCAAGGTACCACAGACTAATTCATCATAAGATTCTGTTCATCTGATACCAGCTCGTCCCAAGCACCAAGGTGGCCTTTCTCCTCCCAGGTTGTAAATGAGTCAAAGTTAACACAGTCCAGACCTGAAGGGGTGGTCTGTCCCCTCCTCTCAGAGACAACTCTTTCCCCTAATTAGATTAATATGCCAGCCAGGATGTACTATCCCTCATTCCTAAAGACAACCGCTTCTCTATGCCACACCAACTCGCTAACAACCTTATCACCAATGACCAAAAACACACACACACACACACACCCACACACACACACACCCACACACAGTAGTCATATAAGGAGAATATGCATGTTTGGTTTCTCATTGTTTGAGTGAAGGAAATAAAAACACTATCACTGGCCATGTTTCATTTCTCAAATACCAACTTAGCAAAAGGAAGAGGCAGAGACGTCGGTGGGCGTGGTTTAGAGTTTGGCCACGTTTGGTTTTGCAGTCGGCAGGCGTGTGGTGGAAATAAGGTGAATATTTCGTTATTTAGGGCCCGTTTTGGGTGCCTTGTCCCCTTCATATGGCCATACTTGCAAACTTATATCAGCTATAAATGATGTTTAAGCTGGTAACGTTAACGTTAGTTAGTTTGCAAGCCTAACGTTAGCTTTCAACTGTCATTCAGACATTGTCATTTTGAGGCAATCCAGATTAGCCTGGCGTTAGCTAACGTTAGCTGTTCTGTTAAATTGTCCATAATGGAATGTTGTGTAGTAGGCTTAAAGTTATGCATGTAACGTTTAGCCCCAAAGGGACGCTAGATGTCTTTGATTCTGACGTGCCATTACTCGGTCCCATCAAAGTTCCAATAAAGCCCTTAGTTTTCCCAAAACGCAGCTTTAGGGAGCTGGGAGCTACAGCTAATGCTAGCTGGTATGTTGCCGAGGAACCTTTATTCTGAAGGGCTATTAAATATTGTTTAATCTCACATCTTATTTCATTGTTTCTCTGTATGAATCACTCACTGCATTGTGTAACTGATTCAAGTATTAGGATTATAAAGGTTATAAATGTATTCAGCTTGAGAATGTTGTTAGAGAATTTCACTATGAGGGTGTTTTATTCTGTATTCATGTAATTACTGTTTTATGCAATCTACAAGTGTTTGTCTACAGGTTTCATGACAGTTGCCGATTGACAACAGTAAATGGTTGATTATGTGAACTACAAGCCGTTATTCCCAAAATTGTATCATTACATAACCAACTAAAATAAGACAACTTTCCCTGTCTCTCTCCATGATCCTAGGCGGATTCCTTCCCCAGACAAAGAAATTAATTAGTGAACAAGGCGTGACCTGAAAACGCCTGTGAATTTGAAACTATTAAAGTTGTCCTTTGAAAGACAAGTAGAAGACAAAAGGAAGATTGAAAGAAAGACAAGACAAGCTCAAAGAAAGAAAAGCCAAGACCTTATTTAAAAGCTCAAATCTTGTTACTGAAACTTATCTTTGCCATACTTTTCTCTTTTACGATTTATTGCTTTTCTGCTTTATTGCAAACCGCTTTGCACTTTCAAGTTTGAGGCTCGCTCTAAATAGTTAATTGGAAGCATCTCCGAGGGCCTGCGGTAGTGTTTTCAACGCTGTTTAAGAACACGTTTATTTTTAGTCTGTTAACTAGTGAAAGTTAGGAAAGTCAGAAGCTCTGTGTCAACTCTCTCATCTGATCAACGGAACCAGACCGCAGCTGTGTATTCTTGTCACAAGAGTACCTTCCATCCTGCTATAAGGTCGCAAAGACAGCTGGAAAGCCAGTCTTGGATCTCAACTTGGGAAAGCCAGAATTCATCAGAGACCGGCTTGTTACTCCATCTCTTGCTGTTGCCAGGCAACCGATTTTCACCGAAGTTGTTTCCAGGCTCCGGTGATTTTCGGAAGACCGGCTTCTTACAACTACTACCATCCGAAGGAGAACAAGTAGGCTTTGACTTTGAGAGTTGATGCAAGAGCGCTGCCAAACTATTCCATAATTCAATTAGGAAAGTTAGTGTAGTCTAGTTTGTCCCTGATAACGTTCTGCCTCGTTTATCTGGTTTCATTGACCCCAAACTTCCATAATTCCATTTACTGTTGCCAATTAATATCCATTATTTCATTTAATTATTCTACGCCTAAATTCAGTATTTTGTTCTGGTTGTATCATCTGCTTATGTGTTCCATATTTCCATCATCTCATTGATCACGTTATTTTGTCTAGTAGGTAGTTCAATAAATATTGCCATTTATTCCTAGTCGTTGTTCTGTGTTTCTTTTTCTGCAGAGAAAATTAATCCCTTAACTGAAAAGATCTCACAACATTCAGATTGACTGATTATCATAACAAGTAAAGATCTGTTGTCTTTCCTGGAAAGAGGTGGTGCCCCATAACGAGTGTAAAATTATTATTTCATCAAACATATTTTCATATCTTTACTTAGTTCTGAATTTGATTTTTCAAGTAGTACTGCTATGCATGTTTAAAATAATAATAAATATTTTTGTAAATTGCTGCAGGATTTTATCAAAAACAGATTCATAGCACTGCCTGACAGCTATAGTTTGAATGGGACAGAGGTTTTCAGTTAGAGTGGGACACTTTATCCAGCTAAAAACAGTGCCCAATATTAGGCTAGTTGTTGTTCATACCATATTCAAATTTATCTCAGGTACCAAAGGTGCAAAAAACATCAAAGGAAGGGAGAACATGGATGTGGTGGGAGAGGAAAAACAAGGAATATGGAAGGAAATAAAATAAAAAATGTATCAGTTGAGGGAAGAGAGAATGAGAAGAGCAATAGAGAAGTTTAAATAACAAGTGGATGCAGGCCAGGGTCCAGGATTAATGTTTCTGATTTAAGTCAAGGCCACAACTTGTTAATTTGTTTTAAAAAGTAATAATTTCTACATTATTTCATTGCCATTGTCAAAAAAAGTTGTATTGCTGAATAAAGCTATTGCATTCAAGAGGAGCTTTTTTAAATAAGAATAAATTGCTGTCCCACTCACCCAAATCAAAATGTGTCCCACTATACCTGATGTCACCCTATTTATTGAAATATTGATCATGTTAGATGAGATACATACTGATGTTTAAAAAAAAAAAATCTGGGGTTCTGGGATGGACCACTTAATAAGTTTTTGCTTCACTGTCAATGCAGCACCTCCCACAGTCAATTCTTTGTGCAGTTCCAGTTTCAGAATCACAATCACTATTATTTGCCAAGTACAACAGGTGTACAAGGAGTTTAATTTGGTTAGTTGGTGCTTGAACAATACAAGACAGTCACAACACTAGGGGTGTGTGGAGATGCTACTATTTTAGGCGGGCAGGCCCATAAGCCAGGCAGCCGATTGTTTTTGTATGTGTCCTTTTTAGCTTGCCTATTCTTTCTTTCTTTCTTTCTTTCTTTCTTTCTTTCTTTCTTTCTTTCTTTCTTTCTTTCTTTCTTTCTTTCTTTCTTTCTTTCTTTCTTTCTTTCTTTCTTTCTTTCTTTCTTTCTTCTGACAAAAACTGCCTTCCCATGCACGAAAATGCACAAGACTTTGCATAGTCCAGTCCGGTCCAAAACAATGCATACAGTAATATGGGGCCAATCTTCCTGATGGTTGCTAGGGTGTACTAGGTGGTTGCTTTGACTGTTTTTAATTATTGTTTTTAATTAAACTTGCATATATGGGTTAAATCACTTAGGTTAACATATCTACTAAGTTTCACGATGATTGAACAAACTGCCATGGAGTTCTGGCCAATTACATAGACACGATTGTTTGAAAATTAATTTGTTAATAGTGGCCTAACGGTTAATGCGATTGTGCTGGTTTATAGGAGGTTTGTGTATCTCAGTCCCCTGATGCTGTCTACCAATTGTGGCGCAAACAGGACACAAATTGTAAGCATCTATTGGAAAAAAGTTTTGCATAAAGTACAAAATGGGGGAAAATCTAAATGGCTGACATCGGTAGTCCCAATGGCAAAGTTGTAGATGTACAACGCCCAGATGTGTGCACAGTTTGGCGTCAATTGGACTTGAGGTGTGAGAGTTACTAAACAAAACGTTAATATGTGTGCTATAGCGTTAATGTGTTACTGATTTTAAACCATGCAAATATCCAGCCATTTGTTTCTATTCTTAGTCAGCACAAAGAAAACTGAAATATTTCACATTTGATCTACCACTTTACATTTTCTTATACTTGACTGTTTTGGGTGCATGTTTGTAACTTGTTCCTGACTGCACAAGGCAGAATTCCATCTTGTGAACAAGAAACTGGTATCTAGTGGCAGTTAGGATCTGTATTACATTATATTTGGACACTGTACAGTGCTAACAATTATGGGGTAGTCACCACTCTTAATAGTGTGAATTGAAAAATTTGATGAACCTGCTCAAGAGATAATACCAACCATATTAAAAAAGACAGTATAAAAAAGACAGAATAAGCGAGAACACCGCAATATTTTGATACCAAAACAAACATGGAGCCCATACGGCTTGCAGCAATTGTGGTTTGTGCAGCAATTTTCGCAGAAAAAAGAGGGAGAAGTCATTCACGTTTCTTTTTCTTTTCCGGGTCAGCCATTGTGCACGTTGGATCTTGTGTTTTTCTCGTATTTTTCCCCTCTTCCTTCGTCTGTTGCAAACTAAATTTTCATTGAAAATTCTCATTAAGATTTGAGTCTTTGACTAGCACACACCACAGGATTATACAAAGACTAGCCCGTGGTTGACTAGCGGCTAAGTGGCTAGCGCGATTTTCCATTGACCGCAAAGTAGTAGTCTTCTGCAACTAAACAAAGCAACAAATGGTCTTGAGATTCACCTCTCGGCACACTACGTAACATAAGCTTTTAGACGATTTGCATGTTCCTGTTATTTTGTGGTGTAGAAACATACAGAAAACACTTTAACGATGGAGAACTACATTGTACTATACCAACTGTTGATAGCGGGGGTAATCCGCATGGATAGATTTTCACCTCTTGAGATGCAATTTGGGACTTCGCGAAAGTATGAGTTCAGGCTCACGATAGTAAAAAAAATTTGCAGTAGCCTGTGAAGCTGTAGCTAGCTACCATAGCTTGTTCCCTTTGCAGGAGATGGAACATTCCAACTAGCTAAAAGCCTGCTGGGTAGTGTAGTTCTGTAACTAATTTTGTCGTTCATGTAAATAATACTGAATGGATTTTTGTGAAATTAAGCCAAGCGAGATATGTTGATGCTTCCTACAACATATTTCAAGTAACCTCCCATACATTGAGATAAAGTCAACCAAAGGGTTGACGGAAATGACGATTGACGTCAACTTTGGCTCCATATAGGACTGTAGCAGTTGTCAAAACTCTGTGCTGATATACCGAGGAGGCTGAAGTTAGCATTGGTGATGACCAATTGAATTTCCGTTCCTTTGAGGTTGTTGTCAAACGCTAACTCTTCACTTAAAATGTAGTTTTTTGTGGTTAATATACTGTTGTATCAGCAAATACAGGCATTCTTTGTAAGTTGCCTTGAACAGTGCTCAGAATGCAGTATACCAAGCAGCTCAGGAGGTGGCCTTGCTGGCAAATCCCCACATCTGATTCGTAATAACTGGGGTGTTGTGATCCCGAATTGCAGGACTGTAAATAATTTTTGCAGTTTCACATGGACAGAAATTATTACAAACTATTGGAAAATTGCAATAAATTGGTTTTAAATTACCCCTTGCTAAGGGTTTGAATTTTTGGACCTCACTAAAGATTTAGGTCTGGATACAGCCCTGTTGGTGGTTGTACACTGAAGGTTCTGTACACATAATGGAGCAGGAGTTTAAGAAGATAAGATAAAAGTATGTTGACATTTTTTAGGTCCTGACACATAGGCCTCTAGCATTCTGTCTCTCACACACACTCTATTTATCGCTCTACTGTACGTGGTAAATACCACTGCCACCTCCCTTCTTCTTTGTTTTGTACCTTTATTTTAAATAAGAGCTGCATTCCAAGCATTCAAGCAGCATCCCAGCTAACTTTATGAAAGTGCTTACTGATGCCTTTTCTTGATTGGATACATCCTGTCTCTCTTCAGAAGCGCTTTTCCTCTTCCTCATCCCTACAGCGCCAAGTCATGATCAGAGCGCTCCTTGGAGGATAGTCCGGATACCTGTTAGAAAGTGTTTGCTAGGCCAATGGGAAGTGTTTTGTCTGTGTGTGTGTGTGTGTGTGTCTGTGTACGTGTGAGGTGTGAGTTACAGGAAGACCTGTTGGTCATCGTAAGCTCAGAGGAAAAGTTACAATAACAGTACTGAACTATGGTTGTAGCAACGTGTCCTGTATCCTGTTGTGTCAACATGCTCCTGCACCTTGAATCTCTTTTCTGAATATAAAAGGATTCCCTTCTGCAACTTTGAAAGCTTTGTCAAGTCCTTTGTTTGTGTGTGTGTGTGTGTTTGGTGTGTGTCCATGACTACTGACATTGTCAGTATGCCCACCAGTAATTCATTGCAAAGTGCATCTTTCAGATACCCTTTATGACATAATCAAGAGAATTAATAAATATACAATATAATGCAATATACAATACAATGTCAAATTTTAAAAAATATTTCTTATTGTTTAATTCATTTGTCCATGTGTTACATATACCACTCTACAGATAGCCATGAATGTATTGTGTACATCTTGAATAAAGAAAAATGTTTCTGTACAAAAATATAGTGGTAGATGGATAAATAGAAATGAATGCATGGTAGATGAAATGAAACAAGACAAGTCTAATAACGGCGTGGCTTCCCTGTCCAATCTCCAGCCACAGCAAGTCACTAGGCGTGCAGCCCGCAAACAAAGTCCCACCCAACGCTAGCCAGCCAGCTAGCTAGCAGCCAAAGCTAGTCAACTCAAAAACACAGACCGCATCTAGCCAACGGCAACCCAGTTAACCCAAGGTTACCTACATAGATTCACTGTACATTGTTACTTATGTAACATTACCATTAGCTAACATTAACCACATCCATAGTTAGCTAATGTTATGGAGTTACCCAATGTTAGCTAAGAGAGCGTTAGCTATCATCATAGCTACATTGTGTTTCTTGCTGCAGGCTGGGAGGGGGTCAGACGAACCTGTGATAAGTGCCATTTAACTCCAAAACAGCTGTGATACCAGATTGTATATAGCGAAGTAAGTTAGACCATCAAGCTATGTAGGTAACCTCAAGCAAGCCAAGTCAATGCCAGCCAAACACGGTCAGTGTTCCTGAGCCAACCAACTTCAACTGCTAGCCAACCAACGCTAGGTACAAATCTGTACACAAACTGCACACCCAGCAACCCGCCACACCATCAGACTGAATGTCTGGACTGGAGTGTGCTATCAAATGCATGTAAGCTCCGCCTGTGTGCCCAAGTGCACCTAGCAGCAGAAAGGTGGGGTTTTTGATTGCCCTCAATGTTGCGTGACGTCATGCACATAGCAGCGTGAGCTGTGATTGATGCGCGTAGCAGCGTGAGCTGTGATTGATGCGCGTAGCAGCGTGAGCTGTGATTGGTCCACTTCTGGGGACAGACAGACAGACAGACATACATACATACATACAGACAAACACTGTTCTAGACGGCTCGGCCTCACCGGCCACGCTGTAATAGTAAGTAAAAGGAACTGTCAATGGATAAAAAATCACACCCAGGTGGTGAAGTAAGTGGTGCACGTGACGCATGGGCTACTCCTGATTGGTCTAAATCTCATGCTACGAACGGACACACACACGGACGGACACACGTCACGTATAGAAGCGGCTACACCGCTTAAAAACAGTGGTTTACCAATGTGTCTGCTGTTGGTGAGCTGTGTCTGTCATTGTTCAGTGTTTAGCACCGATCAGAAAGGAGTCTGGGCTCTGTATACAGCAGGGTGAAGACAGGTGGAACAGATAGGTTGTGTAAAGTGCAGGCTGTCCCAGAGTTCTATTATTTATTTAAAGTGCAATAAGCACTTATTCTAGTGCAACCTACCTCTGTACTTACTTTTTACTTATTTTAGTACTTGTTGGATGGATGAATGTGTGTTTGAGGTCGTTTTTCTTTGTTCTGTCATTGTCTTTTAAATTGCGCTTATCAGGAGTAGCACTCCTAATTTAGTTGTATTCTGTACAATGACAATAAAGCTTTCTATTCTATTCTACATTTAAGGTTAAGAGACGCTGTGACTGCTCCTGTAATTACCAGCAGCTGAGATCAGCACCCTACTGTGTGTGTGTGTGTGTGG
>OMLI01024807.1:0-12124 GCA_900302605.1 Rondeletia loricata
CACAGGTAAAGCTATGTCCGGATGCAAGCCAAGGATTCTTCAGTACAGTATACAGCACAGTACAGGTGTTGTAGAATCCTTGATGCAAGCTAAGCTATAGAGCTCCATTTTGTTTGTTTTGGTCCGAGTTGAAATGCACACGAATTCTAGCACGTCGTACGTACGACCTGACTCCTCGTAATCACGATCAGTCCCATATCACCCGAATGCAGCATTACATACATACACGTTTCCGGCGCCCCGCACCAGGAAGTAGCCTATATGTATTTTCACAGTGAATTTCACACAGATACAATTTGGAACCGATTTTTAATGAATGCTGACAGGCGCAGACAGAATACCAGGCGCATTGTACGAGTAAACAATGTTTATTTTATAATTATTAAGTAGACTTCTTCTCTAGTTGGAGGGTGGGGGCGGCGCCCCAGCCGCCACTGAATTTTGGCATTTTATAGAATCTTTGGGTAAATTAGATGAATGAGTGTGACAATATAGCCACGAGAGGGCAACAACAATCTCTATTCTCTAGTCTAACCATTTCACTCTGGATCACAGAGCCCGATGGAGCCCAGTGTTAAAGCCTACTTCCATCAGCAATAACACAAGATAATATAGGTGTACATCACACTAGACGAAGTGTTATCACCTTTGAAACTGAAGTCGGCCTAGTTGGCCAGATATTTGAAATAACTTTGCCTGGCTTTGCAGTATTTATGATTATCAATATGAAAGTTCAGCAGAAGGGTTTTTCTCATCCAAGACTCAGAGATTGCCTTGGCATGTGAGCAGTGATCCTGCTGCTTGCTGCTGACTTGTCCCTGCTGGTTATAAATAGCCCATATAATACAGATATGCAGTTGCCTACGTGTGTTGATGAGTTGACTGTTTGAGATGAAAGGCATCTCTGGTCTTCTCATGGCCAGCATTTTCTTCCTCTGTGGTGTCCTCCCACCACAAATCACCTTAAAGTATAGTTCAGGTATAAATGGGTCAAGATGTTCATATAGTGCACAAACCTTGAAACACGTAGGCACTGAAATAAACACATGTTTGTCTTTGTTCCGGAGGTCAGAGAGGGAAAAGAATACCAGGACCGGGACACAGGTGGTCTGGGGGAGGGGGATGTGTTGGTATGTGGAGGTCTGGCTGTCTTTCATCCCATGGGTCAGGCTTTTAGTGGGGCCCGTTGCTGTGTGACGGAGCGAGGAGCAGGGCAGACAGGAGATGTGTCTTACAGGTCTAATGAGAGCACACTGGCATCTGTCACTGGTTAGGGCTGTGTGTGGCTTACCAAGGTTACCAAGCCGGTGCGGAGCATATCGGGCGACTTATATTTAGCCTTGTGAATGGCGCGATATGGATTATGTCTTGGGGCTCTCCAGTTTCGTCTTCAGTGGGTTTTGTTGCATGGAGGGGGGCTCTCGAGGCAGATAGTCAGGTGAGGTGCCGGTTGACATCTCACTCTCGTTCTTGGACCATCTCGAAGATAAGCGGTCCCACCACCTCTCCTTTCTCATCTTCTCACTTGCTTCTGCTCTCTCTCTCTCTCACACACACACACACACACTTTTTCCCATTCTTCTTCTGGAAGTGAAAGGCTATTTGGAGAGTCCAGATTGTGGGGGGAAGAAGTCAAGGAGGACATAACAGGGTTGGGCTGACAGAGCTGCGTTGAGGGTGAGTTGGGAGCTGCTACCCATACCAGTGGAGGACAAGAGCTAACCAGTGTGTCCGGGCACATCGTAGCTTATTTGACCTTCTGGCAGGCCATTGAGATTAGGGATCAAACAGGGTCATGGATGCACTCGCATTAGAGGCGAAGAGTGCAACTGGTGGTGGTGAAGCTGAAAAGAAGTCAGCACCAAGGCCAAGACCGAAACCTCCCCAAAAGCCCAAACGGATAGTATACTTTGAGGTGGAGATCTTGGATTCAAAGACTAAGGAGAAACTCCTACTGCTGGACAAGGTGAGTGTCAGGGTGAATGAGGGTTTCTAACTGCACTCATACTCATACATAGATCATGTTCACCATAACTGGTAAATGATGCGGTTAGAAACAGACACAAGGAGTGCACAATGACATCTAGTTAACGTACCGCATTACTAAAGCTTGTCTATGCTCAATCGCCGCAGTTCATCACCTCTCAGTGCATTCCAAGTTTTAGGATTTTAAAAATAGCCCAAGCAACGACCGATTACTTTGTAATGAAGTCAGAGGAAAACGTGTTTGTTTTAGCTCAAGAACTAGAGAGTCATCACTTTGAGCAGACGGGTAATCTTACAGTTAATCATCTACTTCACAGACGGCATGGTCAAGTGCGGCCATTATCAGCTGGGTTTCTGCTGAGGTTGGGTTGCAGTTAGGAGGTGAAAATCCCCCCTTCATCTGACAGGAATGTTCTGCTCCAGCTACAGTGCATGGCTGTATTGCACTGGGCCAATACGCGTTTAGCAGCTTGTGTGAGTGCGCAGAATTGTGTCAAAAACATCAGGGATCACGGCTGAAAATGGAAAGATCATGCAAGTCTAACAAATTCCTAAAGAAATGGAAATTGCTACGGTGAAAAGCAATGCTGATTACTTCTATTTTAGTATTTTTTATTGCTCAGTGGAAAATGTCAATATGGCAGTCTCTCTACACTCATGCAGCCCATTACAAATGTTGCTGATGATGACACTATCTTGAGCAGATGTTATTTTTTTTATCTGTCTATGGATGCAGGTGGAGCCGACTTCCACTGTTTTGGATATTAAGGCTTTGTTCCACAAATCAAGTGAGTATGTTTGAAAGAGAAATTGCGCATTACATTTAGACAAAACGGAACTTTTCTCTTTGGTTTATTTCCCTTTTAAAACAATCATCTCTACAGCATGCCAACTGTAAAGCCCCTTTCTGTTTTGTCAGATCCACAGTGGTATCCAGCCAGACAATCCTTGCGTTTGGATCCAAGTAAGTCTGCCAATATAATCTTTTCACAATATACTCTGTATGTATGTGACTCAGTTGAATGATGAAATCGCAGGGAGTGGATAGTGTCCGGTGTTATCTTGGCTGAGGGTTTCACATTGTCACGTTTCCTAGAGGCCAAGTGTCTGAGGGATGAGGAAGTTCTCCAGTTGCTTCCTGTGGGAACCACAGCCAGCTTCTACTTCAGCGACCTAGGCGCCCAGGTCACACGGGGAACTGTGAGTACACCTGTGCGTACGTACGCACGCGCACATACACACACACACACACACACACACACACACACACACACACACACACACACACACACACACACACACACACACACAGCATTTTAAATATATAACAGGCACCCTCCTTCACCCACTCACTCACTGGTAGTCTTGCATATAAATATCTCCCCAGGCACTGACTGTACTGTGGTTCGTTTTTCTCCCACCTCCTGCACCCCCCCGTCCTCTGTCCTAGGACACATAATCTCATGGCCCCATTTCTCCCACAGGTGTTTATCCCTCTGACCTGTCACTCGCCTTTCACTGGCAGCGCCTCTTTACACCCCCTTGCCCAGGCAGCCTCTGCATTCTCTGTCCTTACCCACCCTAATACAGTGTGGGTGGAGGAGGACGACAGTGCCCGGGCACCATGGCAGAGACAGTCAGACATGCTGAGCCAGGGCTCTGATAGAGCTGCTGATTCAGAGATCCATTTCATCACAGGCCCACTGACAGCTGTGCTGCACCGCTTGATCATATGTGTGGGAAGCTGGTATTACATGCTCTCTCATTTGCTCTCGGGCACTTGTTGAATGCTGCTATTGTTACACCGAATGCCTGTTAGCAGAGATGAGGAGAAGTACATGGACTGTCTTTGCTTTAAGTTTGCTTTGACCAACGGGGTTGTCAGGAAAGCCAGAGCCAAACTGGAGTGTTTACCTTCATCCCCTTTATGGGGAATTTGAGTTTCTTCCCTCTGGCAGAAGGTTTAGTCTAACTTAAGTCTAACAGGGTGAGGAACTCTTTTATTTCCTGTGCCATTAACTGCTTAACTCTGGTTGATGTATTTTTATAGGATAGTCAGGAGTCCATTCTTGTGTCTTGTGCATGTTTTTTTTACGTACTTTTGTGTATTTATGTTTATATATTTTTATGCTTCTGTTTGCAGCTTTTATGGCTGCAAACAGACTTTCCCCTCGGGGACAGTAAAGTTGAGTGGAACTGAATTGAATTGCTCGCTTTTCTTTGGTCTCTTTCAGGTGTTCCTGACAGAGTGTGTCGGTCCACTGCTCATCTACTTAATGTTCTACTTCCGTCTTCCATTCATCTACGCTCCAAAACATGACTTCACCAGCAGCAAACACTGGGTCGTACAGTGAGTGTCAGCTTACATATGTTTTCAGGGATCTGTTGTGATGTTGTTGCAGCGTGTCACACAATCCCAGGCTTTGCACAGATGCCCCCTAACTCAGCAAACACTTGTGAGGCATATGTTGACACTGAGCCAGGGCCAAGCGTAATGGACCGCCACGGGGCAATGTATTCATCAAAGCTAAATATGTAAGTATGACGGGCCGTGTTGCAATATTATGTGTCTCCCGCTGCAGCTTGGCCTGCGTGTGCCACTCCTTCCACTACGTCAAGAGGATTCTGGAGACACTATTCGTCCATCGTATCTCCCATCGGACCATGCCTCTCAGAAACATATTTAAGGTGAAGAGAGTAGCATACTTTGACCTTTGAGTGTGATATATGATTTGGTGCTGTGATAAAATTATGTGTTCTCATTCTCAGAACACGGAACCAAATCTGTGTGGAACTCGATCCGGACAGTTTGACTTAATATAGTCCCGCTTTCTATTCCAGAACTGCGGCTATTACTGGTGCTTTGCAGCCTGGATGGCTTACTACATTAACCACCCTCTCTACACCCCACCCTGTAAGTGCTGACCACTGCAATGCTCAGTTCAACTCATCAGTCTAAGCTGACTTTCAATGTAATCTTAATCCATTTTATTGTGACACAGATTATGGGCAGCAGCAGGTGAAAACGGCACTTTACATTTTCTTGGTAAGTCGGAGATGGGTTGAAGTTGTGTACTTCTCAGCGAAGGAGAGCAATTTCCATAGATCTGTGAGCAGAGATTAATGTAGACTGTCATGTTTGGATGTCTGTATCCCCACAGTTCTGTCAATTAGGGAGTTTTTCCATCCATGTTGTGCTTCGCAACCTCAAACCTCCAGGTGAGCTTTTTGTAACAACGCACACAATGTTCATTTGTCTTATTAGGTCATTATCATATGAACAAAAACAAAATGCCGACAATTCAATGAAATACAATGCGTCATTTCTGTTTACCCATCAACTCAGGTTCAAAAGTCAAGAAGATTCCTTACCCAACAAAGAATCCATTCACATGGATTTTTGCCTTGGTCTCTTGTCCAAACTATACATATGAGGTGAGCAGACACATAATACACTGATGCAAAAGAGCATACTACTTTTAAAAATGTATTCCTATAAAACAAATCATACTGTAGATGTTGTACAAAAGTTTCCCTTATTGCTGACCTCTCTCAGAATAAACGCACACCCAAATAATATTAGATGTAGCTTAATACGTTTTTCCATCACCTCCACCATCTGGATTTGGAACGTCATAGTTTTCACAATGAGACAGATATGAGAATATGGTACATATCCTTCTAGGGACTCTGTCCCTTTGCAGTTTGGTTATCATTTGTGTTTTGCAGTGAGTAAAAATAAAACTTTGATAGAACTTTCCACTGCAGTGACCACTATGCACGAAAGACAAACATATTAAACTCTGACATGTTAAAGGTAACTCTATCACAGTGTGCAACCCAGTAGCCCGCACTTTCTCCTTGCAGTTTAACATGCAGTATTGCTGCCATCTACTGGTTATGTCTTACTGTACATGTTGAACGTGTGTGTGTGCGTGTGCGTGTGCGTGTGCGTGTGTATGTGTGTGTGTGTGTGTGTGTGTAAACTTCTTGTTCACAGCTGGGCTCCTGGATTGGCTTCACAGTGATGACCCAGTGTGTGCCTGTGGCTTTCTTCACTATCGTGGGCTTCATCCAGATGACTGTATGGGCCAAAGGCAAGCACCGCAGCTACCTGAAGGAGTTCAGAGACTACCCCACCCTGCGCTCCTCCATACTCCCCTTAATCTTGTAGACCCAGGAGGAGACAAGACCAGTTACGACACACACCAGTCCCCCCTCACTGATCACGTCCCTCACTGCTAACTGAGCCTGGATGTCAGAATGTGTGTCCTGGAGTTACAGTACATATGGATGGGGGTCATAAGGACTCCATATGACGCATACTTATTTGTCACTCCATAACAAGGATCAGCAAGGATTGCCATCTCAACAACAGTTACTCTGATCGTTGGACTGGTGAATGCAAGACTGTTAGAGCTAGAGGAACCCTTTAGAGTTAAATGCAGCAAAGTCTTAATTTAATTAAACGTGTCGTATGTGGCTGTGATCTTGAAGAGCAAGATGAAGAAAAATCTGTCCTTTTTTATTTTGCTACCTTGGTGACCTATCTTAGCTTAGGGCAGCCCAATCAGTGAACATAAACAACTTTCTCACAAAGCTGGGAACCAGAGAACCAAGACTCTAATCTGCTATGTCAAACCAGTGTACAGCCTGGAGCTGACAGTCAATGGGAGACTGACTTTGTGGCCTCATGCAGGGTTTGTCTGAGCTTTTACATCCAAGTGTCCTTTATACTGTGGTAATGCTATTAGTTCTGAGTTAGAAAACGTACGCTGATTCCAATAAAAGTATCCAAAGTCTTTCCTCTTGTTTCTGTCTATGGGAGACAGTACTGAATGAACACTATTCCAGATCAAGCTTATCTCTGGCATAGGAATAACACATTCAAAAGTGTATTCACTACTATTCCCCTTTCATTGAATGTGCATTTCTCAGAATGCTACATCAACTGATATCTGTGAGATTAAATGAGGCACTTGGGTTTTATTGAAAAAAATATATACTCATGCAATCTTTGTCTGAGGAAAACCTTGTCAGGGTAGATGACTTGTATCTGTAGTGGCTAGTTGGTTCACAATATTTGATTGAGACTGAAGAAGGCCATCACTAGTTGTCGCACCCTCACAAGGTGATGGTTGGGTTTCAGACACTGACCCATTGAAATATTGATTGTTTTCAGGCTAACTATAGATACGAGGGTAATAAATATCACAAAACAAGTGACTGAAAAGGGAGACAAGAGCTTTATTTGAGACTCTGGAAGCAGTGTCAACATAACAAATCAAAATGTGAAAAGAGATACACTGGAGATGTAGAGTGCATTATATGGAATGTTACATTTCGAATGGCTGGCTTAGATCACAACACAAACACAAACAGACACTGGACAAATTATTAATGGATGATAACACAAACTATTGCATTTGATCAAGATGTCGGCTCTGTAAAAGGGCATTGAGCTGCTGTATTAATATTATATATATATATGTAATGTATTCAGTATTCCAATAACATTTCCCCCAGGTTATTACTTTGTTTTTCTTATGTATGCAAGTGGCTTTCCATTAGGCTGCATATTTTCTGGTCACATCCATCTGCAATTGTGCCTCAAAATGCAAACATATAAAGTTGGAACTCGGTCATTTCTAAATAAGATTTTTTTTAAATGAACAAAAACATCATCATATATTGCCTTGCCAGCAGGTAGTCGTATATCATATTGGTTATATCTCAATGTCTCAAAGACATCGATGATACAATTCAACATCAGCAGCTATTGGTGGTATGATGAGAAAGTCAGGAATCAGGCTCTGTTCACTTTTGATGCATGAGATGGACAGTCTTACTTACCCAACATTTTTTGATGAAATTCAATTCACCTCATTGTACAAGAAAAGGAAAACGCACAACAGATGTGCTCTTTTGTTTACCTGTGTGACTTAGAAACACGGTTTCTGAACAAAGAGAAGGTGCCAGTACCGTATACAGGGAGCAATTTAACTTTCAGAGCCATAACGAGCCCAACACTTTTCTTGTGGGCCTACGACTGTGACAGCACTGCAGCCACAGCACTATGCAGTCATCTCTCTGTGGGTCCATTAATCCATAGGTGGTCCACTGGGTGCAAGGTTGAGTCCACTTCACTGGCTTCACCAATCCTCCCTTTCCCCTTGCAGGAACGTCAACCCTCCTCCACTTTAAAACAAACCCAGAACATAGAAGTCTATTCCCTTGTCAATGCAATCGTATGGCCAAATGGGTGAAATGAAAACCATTCCTCAAAGACCACAATGAGAGGTAGGATGACTGTCTTTTAATTATTGGTCATTCTCACAGCCAACGTGAATTCCGCCGTGGCCTTTTCCCCACACACCTCCTTCATATGTGTGGAGATGGGTGGCAGGATGCAGATCCGAGAGGGCGCTGCATGCACGTTGGGTCAGTGCAGCAGCGTCTGCAGTGCCAATGGTGAGTCACCGCCTCAGAGGTCTTCATCTTCCAGGAAGTGGGTCCTCTGCAGCACCTTTACATGGCGCTCATAGATTTTGAGGGCAGGACCAAGTCGGATAGACAAACCGGTCAGCACGTCACTGCGCTGCATTAGGAGAAGGGACTTGCCATCAATTTCCTGTTAGGGCAGGAAAAGAATGTCACTGGATTAGTGTGCCAAGAGACTTGCCTGAATGAGTTTATGTTCAGTAATAAATTGATATCGGTCACGGGCTGGCATACTTTTTTTTTGTACTGTGCAACAAGTACATTTGAACTGCCTCTCTTTCAGACAGCTGTGGGTGATCAGGACATAAGCTAGGTTTTCAGTGTATAGGTAGGGCCCCCTGTGGCAGCTTGTGATAGTGCACTGACCTGTGTTCGAAATGCCACAGCCTGCTCTGGGAAGCCTGCAGCAGAGAAGTAACTGGCCACATCTGCCACGCTCCACTGCAACAAGTTCTGGCTCATCTTCTCCTTCTTCACAGAGCTGGGGGATGAACAGATTTTTTTAAGAGTCCAAAACTATGACCAGAGAATGACTTTTTGTCTCCCTTTGTTGTTGTCTTTTCAAGCTTTTTAGGCAACTTCTTGTCCAGGTGCGACTGTGATTGTTCAAAACATGTCTTGAGTGCCTTAGAAATATGTAGTTAAACTATTTATGAGAGCGGATGAAGGAGAGAGGTTGAGAGGTCTCTGTTAATGGAGAGGAGGATAGGTGTATCAAACCATTGTGGAGAGGGAAGGGAATTTATGATCTGAGGGATGTACTAAAATGGTGGAAATCTAGTGGAGAATGCAATGACCTCTTTTTAACAGGATACTCACACTTCATCACTTTTACCACCGTTCAGGAGACTGTCTTCAGCTGTTGTGAAGGAGGCTATATCGATCTTCTTTTTTAATGTAGTACCTGTGACCAAGATGGAAGTTAAATGATTATAAATGTGCTGGGGATTTTACCATGGGGAAGCACCGAACAATGGATTTAATGGACATCGTCACATGCCTTGGGAGAATGCTTGATTATTGGCTGCATGGTAAAACTAGAAACCTTTTTTAACACCATTCTAAGTTCATGTAATCGGTTTCTATTAATGTGCAAAGTTTAGACATTAAGTAGGGGAAAGACATCCGTATTTGCCTGCCTTGTCCTGGGATATCCACAGGGCGACAACAAAGCAGTGTCAAGCAGCATAATGGTGCAATAACAGCACTAGTCAAAATTGTCTGTACTTGATATAAAGTTACTTTCCACATCATCCACATCACATGATCAATCACGCATAGTTCTTCTTGCATCAAAGCACAATGATGCTACTCATGGCTATGTCTGCTTTGTGGCCCCACGTCATCCATATAAATTGAAGCACACCAGCTTGGGTATTACACATTAAATGGACAACTGAAGGGGAGCTCAGTTCATATGACTCAGCGCAAACGATTATGGGTGGGGGGAAAAAGGTTCATGTGAGAACTGTGATTCTACCTTTTGCAATTCTGCATCGATGTGCCAAATAAAATAAATAAATACATTTAAAAAACGGTCTTACATACAAAACATAAAAAGTGTAGAACAATCTTAATTCCTTCAAAAACACTGATCGCTATTATGTTCACCATCTGTTGCTGCTGTAGCTTGTGTGGCCGGTGTGTTCTGATGCAATATTATTTCAAAAGAAAGATATAATCCCAGGCAAAATAAGACTCCAGTGGGTCCGCCATGTCTATTGTGGATGTTGACACTGGTTGCTATGGTTCTGCTGTTGCTCTAGTTACACATGTACATTCTGGACAGGGTCCCATATGTTCAAAATTACAATGGAAACCCAAAGGGTACCGATCCTGCGCCAAACTGAGCCAAACCATATCCAGGCCCAGCACAGGTACAGCACAGTGCTTGTGCTGTGTAAAACCCATATGAATGTTGTTTACATCCATCATTCAGTGTTAGCCACTTGGTTGTAGCCGTCTTGATAGCGCATGACAGAAGAAGAAAAATCTACAACGGGCTCCTCCTGCATTAAAAGCAAACGTGTCAACACATTTCTGATTTTCATGAGATTCAAGTAAAGAAGAAACTTGATAAGAGAGTCACACCATATGCAAGCTCTGCCACACGAAGTTGAAGTATTTTGGGAATACTACGAACTCTCTTCGCTTGTATGGGATAGAAGTTTTGTCAAAGTCCATGGGCAGTGGGCAGTGAGGCGCATCATTGCCTTTTTTTCGCCACAGCAACACACACCTTTGAATTTCTTTTAGGCCTATTCATTTGTTGAAATTGTTCAGATTCTGTACAATCAAAAGTTGATGATTTTGTGGTTCTATGTTCATTATGCGGTCATCTAGTGGAAAAATATAAATTGCATTTTACTGAACTGAAAATCGTGATGCATCAGGAATCGTAGCCCTAAGAAGCTAAATTGTATCGTAAGAACCCTGAAGATTCCCACCCCTACAAACAACTGCCATTAAGAGTCTTATTGTACAAGGGCAGAATGTTATGAGTCAAAGTAGACAAGAGGCACGCACATCCCAACTGAAGTGCAGGTGCTGGGCAAGTAACAGGTACATGGAATGACTTAGACTCCGCACACTGCACCCTTTTGCAGAATTTATTACCACACTGTGGTGACGTTTCGAGCAATTATGCTCCTCATCAGACATTGTTAAGAATGTTATGCGCTACAGCTTTCAACCCAAACACAGTCACTAGAATGAGCAACCTGTGTGGAAGGTAGCAGGACAAGCTTGTGAAGCATTCGAAAAATCTGAGCAGCCTTCAAGGCATCCACTAGTACAAGGCCAAATAATAGCTATGATGGCCTTTGAAACATAAGTCGTTGCCTGTTAATGCCCTTAACATTTGTGCAGTTTTATTAGAAACCATTTCCCAAAATGAGAGAGCAGTCCAATAATAAATCAGTTCTCTCTGAAGCAGATTCAGGCTAGCATACAATAGGGCCTGCATTATGACATTTACACAGCAGCTTTTAAAACAACAAATGCAAAAGGCTAAAAGAGGTGAAGAGAAGCTATAACTCACAGTTGTCAGATGGCAAAGACAGTGTCTGTGGTCTTCCATCAGAAACCTTCCTGGTCTCATCCTGTCGGCCAGACAGAGGGAATGAAAGAAAAGACACATGAAAATGTCAGGTAGGAAGCCAAGTGATGAGGGGGAAAAAAGAAGCCAGAGAGAGACATGTTAGTCCCCCTTAGAAACCCCTATATGGCCTATATGAAACCCAGCAATGTTGTTTCCTATGAACTTTTATGATTAAAATGTCATCTATAGGCTTAACAGATGAGATTAAGCTTGGTTGCTAAGAGTTGCATGTTGGGCAATTTGAGTAATTAGCATAATAAGCGAATTAATCGCTAAAAACTGGAAATGGCTATAATTTTGCTTAAAACATATTTTATGAGCAACTATGTGCAGTCCCCCCTCCCCCACCGCCGTCACCTGCTACTCTCCACTTGACCACTTGACTCCCCCACGATGCCCCATGAATACCCATGATGAATGATAATACCTCCAAAAAGGAAATCTCCATCTGGAGCTGAAGGGCATAAAAAGAAAAAAAGGAAAAAAAGAGCGCAGGATAAAGGTATGTAACTGTTATGACTGTAGCAATGTTAGTTA